>JAAEAF010001807.1:0-141028 GCA_011037195.1 Triatoma infestans
TTTTCTCAAAAATGGCTCCAACGATTTTCATGAAACATCTTATTATAAACCATGGGATCGACGATGGGAATTGCGACGACGGAGTTAGGGAATCGGTGTACCACTACTTATGTGAGTGTCCCCGTTTCGCTGGAACTAGGTTTCGTGATTTAGGAGGACACCACTCTCACAGGATTGCCTGGGGGAGTTGGAGTTTAGGAATATCTTGGGATATTGACTAACCGGTAAGTTACCGGGGGAGATTAATTAAGGGAACATGGGGGGTATCGGGGGGATAAAAAGCCCACATAGGCTTAGGTCCCACGCCATTGGGTACCCGACTAATAACAATAACAATATAGCAGTGAAAGAAAGCAAAATGAAGGCTTCAGTTCCGGAAACAAATCTCGGGAAATACAATCTCTTGCTGAGAGAATTAGTATTGGGTACATGTAATGAATGTCTATCCTTCTGTCTATTTAGCTCATTATTTTTATGAAAATAAAACGTGGTTCAGCGGTTTAGATTCTTATTTTAATCATCTTGACTTAATTGATATTTCATCGCTAGTAATTAAGGTGCTTCTCTATTAGAAGCTTCCATAATAGAAGGAAAAAGCAGTCGGTTTGTTTCTTCTATACCCAGGGATGAAGATAATCTATTATTTCTAAAAGGTTGCCATTTTCTGAGCAGATCCTGGCCTGCAGGTATTACTTCCAGCTAATAGGGCAGTTAAATACAAGAGAAAAACAACCTTTAAGTTTTGCCCACCAACTAAACCAAAGTTGTTTATTCTGTTAAAAGTATTTATTGAACAATAAATAGCTAATACTAAAGAAAAAAAAAGTTTTAATTGTGCAGTCAGTTTTAAAAACAGAATTCGCTCATTTAAAAATAAGTATGCACAATCTAATCCAACTATTTTATAGCAAAGTACTTAGCATATTTTATGTCCAGATTTTTAATCCAACTGGTTATATTATTTATTACCACCAGAAATATCCGTTTTGAGGTCCCACTGAGTCCAAAAAAAGTGGTTTTTAGCAAATGGTCCGCGTGTGTGTGTTGTGTGTGTGTCTGTGTGTATGTATGTGAACAATCTGAGAAAGTTCAAACTTGATATTCCGTTTAGTTATCACCATGGGATCTGACAGCACGTATTTCTATCAAAATTCCTCAACCGGAAGTACCACTTTACTAGTTGGTTTCTTTACATTTTTGCAATTTTCTCCAAAAACGGCTCCAACGATTTTCTTCAAACTTGGTATATGAACTACATATACAAAGAGCTACAACTTTTATTTGAAACATTTCTCTGGGAAAATTCATTTAAGGGCACTTATAGGGAAGGGGTGGGGTTAGGTTTTCATCTAAAGTGCTTTTTCAGTTTATTAAACAATTATATCATCTAAATAATGTTAATTAGAATTGAATAACTTGTTGAAATTCCTTGTTTGAAAAAAAATCGGATAAACGGAAGTGCGTTTACTTTACCACTTTACTAAATGATTTTTTTTTCACTTTTTCGTGATTTTCTCAAAAATGGCTCCAACGATTTTCAATGAAACATCTTATTATACACTACACATACAAAAATCTATAACTTTTATTTAAAATATTTCTCTGGGAAAAATTCAATTTAGGGCACTTTTAGGGGTGGGGTGGGGTTATGTTTTTCTCTAAAGTGCTATTATAAGTTGATTATACAATTCTATCAATCCAAACAAAATTAATTAGAAATAAAAAAGATGGCTAAAAATTCCTAGTTTCAAGAAAATTAGTAAACCGGAAGTACGCTTTTACTGGACAGTTTTTTTTTTTCAGTTTTCGACGAATTTCATTATGGTAACTATAAAAATTTTTCAATTATAATTTTGAGAACTGGAATAAGAGAAAGTTGTGTGAGTGTTTCACACCAGATTTTTTTTGTTTTTGGAATATTTTAGTCACGCGCACACCCATTACGACCAAAAAAAAAAAAAAACACTTTTTTCTCAAAAAAAATGTATTTTCCGGTCAAAATTAGTTCGAAAATTTTTCTGACAAGCAATCAGAGAAAGTAAAAAAAAAAAAAAAAAAGTTTTATTATATCTGAGTTTTCGATGTTATAGAAATACATGTATTACCATCATCATTAAAGTTTCTGCCATCATCAATGACTACGTATCCGGCATTTGTACAAATAAAGACTTTATTTCATTTTAAGTCATAAGTAGTAAATTTCTCCTTCGTTAAAAATTAGAAATGTTCAACCAGCCTAGCCTGCATGAGCGGCAAAAGAAAGCCTTATACGTACATGTAAGGCTATTATGATATACGTGAAGTAATGAAGATCTGAAAGTATTTTAAATACGAATATAAAACGCTGAGAGAGCTGACCAAACATCTAAAAAAAAAAGCTATAACATATTATTTATGATTATTTTATTATGTCAAATTAAAAAAATTATTAAGAAAGTTGAACTGAATATGGAGAGTTGTTATGTTTAAAACTAGAAAAAGTGAGCCATTTGATTGTTGATAAACAAGTACCGTTAAAAAAAATACTGGATACCTGTGGAGTTAGCGTATTCATTAAAA
The DNA here is from genome assembly GCA_011037195.1 of Triatoma infestans. Taxonomy (NCBI): domain Eukaryota; kingdom Metazoa; phylum Arthropoda; class Insecta; order Hemiptera; family Reduviidae; genus Triatoma; species Triatoma infestans. The sequence goes on from JAAEAF010001807.1 coordinate 2,560, forward strand.
TGGCTGGTCACACACTGTGTAGTCCAGTAGTTTTATCACCCAAAATGTCTACTGTTGTAGGCTAAGATAATGTATAAAAAAGATTTGCTAGTATTTTACGATTGCTAGATTTGAAAGTGTTTTTTTTTTATTATATCTTCCCTCCGCCATAGCATCGTATACCGCCTAAATTTGACCTTTGCCCATTTGGTCACGTATCGTTTCTTCTCACAGCTGGTGTTTTAATGTGAAATTTACTTAGCGTGATGTATTATTATTTAAAACTTTGATAACTCTCACTTATTTAAAATAAAATTCTTTTTAAGAAATCTGTATTAGAAACTTTTCTTTTAAAAAAAAGGCATAAAAGTAACGAACTAACGTAATGCAATGTAAAGGTCAATGCACTGACTTGTTGTGGCTGACAGAAAAAAAATCTATCTTTTTCTATAATAGCTAATTAATGTGATATTACTTTCTCTTACTCCTAGTAAGAGAAAGTATTGTAATCGTATCAAGTTTTCACCGGAAATATCCGTTTTGAGGTCCCCTGAGTCCAAAAAAGGTGGTTTTTAACAAATGGTCTGTGTGTGTGTTGTAAATTAAGTAATGAGACTGATTTTCTAGTGTTCGATCTGGCAACACTGGAGACGCGGCGCATGCGTGAAAGGACAAGTAAACATCTGATACACGTCCAGTGCAAATTTGAAAATGCTAGAGTAGTTGCACTGTCCGTAGTGAGTTTTTTTGTGAGCAAGGTTTTTTTCAGTGCGTTTTAAAAATGAGTGACATCAATTACGAGCAACGTTGTGCTATCAGGTTTTGCTTCAGACTTGGGCACAGTGCAACGAAAACGTTTGAAAAACTGTGCCAGGCCTATGGAGACAATGTTTTGTCGAGAGCACAGGTTTTTAGGTGGTTTAAGTCGTTTGCAGAAGGAAGGGAATCAATTGAAGACGAGCCTCCCAGCGAAAGGCCTTCATCTTCAAGAACCGACGGAAATGTTGGCAGAATCCGCGATCTCGTGCGTTCAGATCATCGTTTGACAGTCCGAATGATCGGCGAAGAGTTGAATTTGACTCACACAACCGTTCATCAAATTTTGACAAATGAATTGGGGATGAGAAAAATTTGTGCAAAAATGGTTCCGAAAAATCTTTCACAAGAGCAAAAAAACATCAGAAAGGAAAGGAGCCTTGACTTTTTGGGAGCAATTGAAAACGATCCCAATTTTTTGGAACGTGTTATTACAGGAGACGAGTCTTGGGTGTTTGAGTATGACCCAGAAACTAAGCGTCAGAACATGCAGTGGCACACTTCAACCTCTCCAAGGCCAAAAAAAGCAAGAATGAGCAAGTCAAAAATCAAATGCATGCTGATTTGCTTTTTTGATAGCCAAGGAATCGTTCACAAAGAATTTGTGCCTCAATGCCAAATGGTAAACCAACATTTTTACCGAGAAGTTCCTTGAGAGACTTCGAAAAAGAGTCATGCGTGTGAGACCAAACATCAAAAACAAGTGGGTGTTGCATCACGACAATGCTCCGTGTCACACCGCGATTTCTATTAATGAGTATTTGGCCAGTAATAACATTCCTGTGGCTCCTCAGCCTCCTTATTCACCCGACTTGAGTCCATGTGACTTTTTTTGTTCCCCAAATTGAAAAATCACCTCAAGGGACGTCATTTTGGAACATTGGAGAATATTCAAACAGCCGTAACCGACCAACTGAAATCTATTCCAGTATCCGAGTTCCAGCACTGCTATGACGAATGGAAGAATCGTCTTCAGCGTTGTGTGGCTTCCCAAGGTAGTTACTTTGAAGGGGACAATGTTGAATTGTAATTTTATTTTAATAAAAAAAAGATAAAAAATCAGTCTCATTACTTAATTTACACACCTCGTATGTGAACAGCATAGTTCAAAAATGAAATGAAAAATCGTAGAAAGTTCAAACTTGATATTCCGTTTGGGTATCACCATGGGATCCGATAGGACGCCAGCGGTCAAAACTCCTCGACCGGAAGTACTACTTTACTGTATTTCCACTTTTTTTTTGCAATTTTCTCGAAAATGGCTCCAACGATTTTCTTTAAACTTAATGTATCAATTACACATACAAAGATCTAATTTTTATTTGAAACATATTTTTTCCATTAAATTAATGGGCTAAATGTATAAACATTTAATCTTTAGAGATTAAAATAAAATACAGTGTTACCACTTTCAACTAAACAAATTTTAAGATTTAGATAAAATTGTTAAAAAAAATACATTCATAATATTAAAGTAAACATACTTAAATTAAAGTTTTGTCATGTATATCGAACGTTTTTTTTTTTTTTGGAAGGGGGGAAGATGCAAGTGAAGTGAGACAGAGATCTGTTTGAACGGGTCGTCCTTCTTAACAAAACATACAACAAAATGGACTCTTAGAAGTTCCAGATTTTTTAAACCATTTTGACAATTTTTTCCAAGTTTGGCGCTGGATTTTTTTATGTCGAACTTGAAATCAAAGATATCTCTCGATATCAAGCCAACCCTGATTCCACGTCGTATGGAGCGGGCACCAATGTCCTGTTTCTTTCCTAATCCAAGCTAATTTCCATTGATGGACCCAAACTATACACCGGGGGAGGGGAGTTGCTTTTCTTGCATTCCTTGGGCTTCTCTGTGCTGCACTGTGAAGAATCAAATTACAACCATTTCTCGAGAGAAAGTGAAACCCCAACAATTTTCCAACCAATCTCCTTGCATGCGGTTTGTAGTCTTTTGGTCTTCGATCGTGATTTGGAAGTGTTAGTCATTAACTTTTTTTAACTTTGGTACTCTTCTTTCTATCCGGGCTCAGTCATTGTTCTCATTCAGGGCTGTTGTAAGATTGTACTTGGAGAACACTGGTTCCTTGAGGCCTAAGCGCAATTACTTCCTTTTGGAGAATTTAGAATAGAATAAAATAGAACCTTTATTATAATTGGCCACCTGTTATAACAATTAGCTCGGCGGTCGTCCAATAACAATAGATTTTTAGCTTTTTGCCTGAAATTTTTAGATATTTTCCAGCATTCCAGCAGATTTCTACAAAATGTAGCATCGTCTGCGAGCTCTGGACAATTATCCTCCTGCACTATTTAAAGATTGAATCTGAGAAATAATTAGAACTAATTGGAACTTAAAAATATTTAGAAATAATAACTGAACCAGCATCGCTTCCCTCAGACGACGAGTAGTGCTCCACCATTTGAGGGATGATAATTTAGCAGTGGTTTGGGGTAAGCAGAGAGGATAGGCTGAAGCCTTTTTTCGTTTTTTTTTTTTTGTAAATAGAACTTATTTTGAGTTTCATATGGTGGAGAAGAAATATGGAGCCTTAGTTTGTAGTAAAGAATTTCAGATTGAGCTGCTAGGAGGTAATGATGCTACAAGGAACTAATATGCACTTTAGAAAATTCTCTGACCAAATTTAGCTTGAGTCTGTAGGTCTTGATAGTTTTAAGTAGAAGTATGAATAGCGGTACTTGGTTGTTAAAATGTCAATCTTGATTGTCTGTCAAGGCCATGCTTGTAAGTGTTTACGTTTTATCATTACACGTACATGAAATAAATGACTTTGCAAAGTAATGCCCTACTCTTAGTTTTTCTGTTCCTAGGAGCCTCTTCAGCTCACCCTCTGTTAATGGGCAGTGTCGTCTGCAACCAGGAGAAATGTTTAAAATAAAAGTTGTACTACTTTATATGTGTGGTTCACATTCCTAGTTTAAAGTAAATAGAGCCGTTTTATAGAAAGTAGTAAAAATGCCCTTCTGGACATACGATTTCCTTCTAACTCAGAATTTCAACAACATATTTATTTATAATTAATAATGTTTAGATGATAGAATTGTATATTCAACTATGACAGCATTTTAGAGAAAAACCTAACCCCACCCCTCTCCCCCAAAAGTGCCCTTAAATGAATTTTCCCAGAAAAATGTTTTTAATAAAAGTTGTAGATCTTTGCATGTGTAGTTTATATACGAAGTTTCAAAAATATCGGCCGAACATTTTTCGAGCAAATGGCAAAAAAGTGAAAATATTATTTAGTAAACTGTTAAAACAAACGCACTTTTTCGGTTATCCGATTTTTTCGAACTTGGAATTTCAACAACATATTTAATTCTAATTAACATTATTTAGATGGCAGAATTGTCTAATAAACTGAAATAGCATTAATATGAAAACCTAACCCTACCTAGAAGTGCCCTTAAATGAATTTTCCCGGAGAAATGTTTTAAATAAAAGTTGTAGCTCATTGTATGTATAGTTGATATACCAAGTTTGAAGAAACTCGTCGGAGCTATTTTTGAAAAAATCGCAAAAAAGTAAAAAAAAAAACAACTAGTAAAGTGGTATCAGAGACATTTTCCGTGGTAGCCTGCTTCGTTTTGTGGTCATCGACCGGTTTCGGGCGTTCGCCCATCTTCAGAAATGCGTTTTTCAGACAGTGTGCCAACACAGACTCGTACAGAGACTTAGTTTCACACTAACTTTTCACTAACTTCATACTAACTTCACATTAACTTCACACTAACTTTTTCACACTAACTAAAGTTAGTGTGAAACTAAGTCTCTGTACGAGTCTGTGTTGGCACACTGTCTGAAAAACGCATCCTGAAGATGGGCGAACGCCCGAAACCGGTGGATGACCACAAAACGAAGCAGGCTACCACGGAAAATGTCTCTGATGCTTTCCAGCTCTGCGGAACCAACCACCACAACAAATAGTAAAGTGGTACTTCCGGTTGAAGAATTTTGACAGATGACCCACTGTCAGATCCCATGGTGATAACCTAAACGGAATATCAAGTTTCAACTTTCTATGGTTTTTTCTTTCTTGAGCTATGCTGTTCACATACATACACATACACACACATACACACACACATACACACACACCACACGCACACACACATACACACACACACACACACACACACACACCATTTCCTTCCATGATATCCTCCTTATATGTCTTATTCACAAATAATTATTTATCCAATTGAGAGTAAAGTAATACTTTTTATATTAATCAAGTTTATCAGGCATTGACCTCTAGTGCGATAATGTAACTAAACGACAGTGAACTAAAACCCATGTTTTGAATCAATGTTTTTCCAGCAACCACATTAAATTGGTCCTTGACTTGTTTATCTAAACAAATATGAAAAAGTGCAAATACTGAGAAAATAACATAAATACAATATTAAAATACTCCCACTTTCAATAACCTGGTTTCTTTGGCATAACCTCAAATTCGTTGTTATTTAGAATTTTTTTTCTAGTACGTTCTTATTCTCGGGTATTGCTGCGAAATTTTAGGGCAGTTAGAGTTACTTTGTATCACTTGTGAGAAAAAGTAATGGCTGTTTTTACTTTCTTATACGATTGATTGAAAAAATTACAACTTCACTCACTAGTTAGGTGTTCGTAATGGTCACATGATTACTCACTTATAGAAAAAAAAAAAAAAAAAAATCTGGTGTGAAACACTCACCCAATTTTCTTTTACTCCAGTTTTCAAAATTATAATTGACAAATTTTATACTTAGTAAACCAAATTTAATGAAATTCGTCGAAAACTGGAAAAACTGTTCAGCAAACGGGCACTTCCGGTTTACTAATAAACTCAGAATTTTAGCTATCTATTTATTTCTAATTAATTTTGTCTAGATGGTAGAATTGTATAATCAACTATAGAGAAAAACATAACCCCGCCCCCGCCCCCTAAAAGCTCCCTTAAATGACTTTACCAGGATAAATGTTTCAAATAAAAGTTTTAGCTCTTTATATGTGTAGTTCACATTCTTAATTTAAAGAAAGTCATTGGAGCTGGTTTCGAGAAAATGCTAGAAAATTGAAAAATACTTTAAAGTAGAAACGCACTTCCGGTACATTTGATTTTCTTCAAACACGGAATTTCCATAACCTATTTAATTCTAATTAATATTATTTAGATGATAGAATTGTGTTAATAAACTGAAATAACACTTTAGAAGACAAACCTAACCCCACCCTTCTCCCCCAAAAAACGCCCTTAAATGAATTTTCCCGGAGAAATGTTTCAAATAAAAGTTGTAGCTCTTTGTATTTGTAGGTAGAAGAGTGGCCATATACTCCGACAGTCAGGCAGCCCTGAAGGCACTTTCCTCACACTAAATAGCCTCAAGACTGGTGTGGGACTGCTACTTGCCCTCACCGAGGTGGGTACTCGGAATAAACTGACACTCGCCTGGGTGCCGAGACATGCGGGGTTCCTGGGCAATGAGAGGGCGGATGCTCTAGCCATACCTTTATAGGCCCCGAACCCTTCTGCGGCTTGTCCAGGAGCTCATCCAAACTTCTATCAAGGGGTGGATAGAAGATCAGCATCTGCGTTGGTGGGAGGGAACACGAGGACAGAGGCAGGCAAAACTCTTCATTAAAAGACATTTCCCTAAATTTACCAAAGACCTACTGAGCCAAACCCGAAGGGATATAAGGTTAATTGTGGGTCTACTAACAGGGCATTGTAGCTGAATAGACACATGCCCACCTACAACTTGCGGATAGTGCGGCATGCCGATCCGCAAGGTAGAGGAGGAGACCCCCGGCGCACATCCTTTGTGAGTGCGCCGGCCTGGCGAGGATTAGGTTTCTTCAATTGGGGACGGGCAATCCCGAAGCTGAAAGCTTCATGACGGAGCCGCTCTCAGCTTTGCTAGGATTGATTAGGAGGGCAAAGCTGGGGGCTGTTCTGTAACTTATAGGGGATCCACAATAGACCCAATTGTAGGTCGCAGTGGAATGAGGCTCCCCCCCCCCCGATTCTATTCTATTCTATTTGTAGTTGATATACCATGTTTAAAAAATATCGTTGGAGCCATTTTCGAGAAAATTGTAAAAAATAAAAAAAAAAAATAATAAAAATCAGTAAAGTGGTACTTCCGGTTGAAAAATTTTGACTGATAACGTACTGTCGGATCATATGGTGATAACTAAACGGAATATCAAGTTTTTGAACTTGAACGGTGATTTTTCATTTTTGAGCTATGCTGTTCAAATACATACATACATCTCTAAAAAACCACTACTAAAAACTAGGTTTTTGGACTCAGGGGGGATCTCAAAACGGATATTTCCGGCGAATACTCAATATGGAAAATTTGACACAACTGCAATACTTACTAGGAGTAAGCGGAAGTAACAAATTTCTTTTCGCACTTTCAATTAACCGATTTTCACATAGTATAATATTGTATAATTGAATCAGAAATTATATTGGAAAGACAATCTAGAAAACAGCTTAAGTTGCAGCTTTCTTTAGAATCCTACCAAAAAACCGCAAAATATTAAAAAACTATTGAATAAGGCGCATTTTCAATTGATCGCTTTTGTAACGGCAAGAGAGGGAATACAAGCCCGACCGAGAGAAAACAGACTCTCTCTGGTAGTCTCTGACTTGAGCAGGCTAGAGTGGGGAAACCTGTATATAAGCCAGTGAGAGATCTAGACATCATCTATCTATCAGATTCAACCATTACTCACATCGTGTCATATGGGGATGATGTAACGGCAAGAGAGGACACGAACACAAGCCCGACCAAGAGAAAACAGACTCTCTCTGGTACTCTCTGACTTAAGCAGGCTACAGTGGGGAAAACCTGTATATAAGCCAGTGAGAGATCTAGACATCATCTATCTATCTATAAAATCATTACAAGTCTAGTGCAGTTTGTGTAAGCTTATAGTTATATTATAACAGTGTCTTCATATCTCGTCTAATTAATCAATCCCAATTTCTCCCCACATCAACTCCATTATAGCTTTTTAAGTATGCCCCTTAGGTTTCCAAAGCAATCTAGGGTACCAGATTCGATCGAAGGCCTGCTTGGCATGGAGGAACACCTCAGTACAGCACTCTTTCTTCACAAAGAAGGTTGCGATGATGCCTATAACGCGATGACGTTGTTGTATGGTGGAGTGTTGGATGCCTGAATGCAAACTGGTAGTCTAGGATAATATTCAAGACGATTCAAGAATAGGAAGGAGTTTTTCTCAAGGATTTTACTCAGTACTGGCAATAAACTAAGGAAGATGGTGTCGTGTATTAGCCTTGGAAACGGGATGAATTGTGGATAATTTCCATAATTGTAGCCGAGAATAGGTGATTCGGAGAGTGGCGCTATATATTTACATGTGAGGGAAACCATAGTCCTTTTTTTTTTGAGGAAAATTTCTTATGATATATCGGATATGTGATGCATTGAATGGCTTTATGGGCTAAATGTATAATATATATTTATTTTATTCGTAACCAGCGTCTAATATAAAACATATATTTGAAAAACTCAATTTAAAATTTGACATGATCACAATTCTTTCTCTCACGCCAGTAGGACAATGTAAGCAGTGGTTGGGTGGACTAACCTCCAGTTTAACCTTTTTAGATTATAATTTTTTTTTCGCGTTTATATATTTATAAACGGAATGATAAGTTTTAAATAAATAAAAAAAAAACATGTAAAAAATAATTAATATTTTTTTAATATTAATAAGAACACGTAACACAGAATAAAGCGAACGATAAAGACGTCGTCACTAGATTATAAATGGTCACGATGAGTCAGCTGTTCTCTTTATTATACATTGTCATTGTGCTAAACAAAAAAAAAAACGTTTCTATAACAAGTGTTAGATAATATAAATAAAAAAAATAATAATGCCAATGTCAAGGTTGATTTTAATGAGAAGAAACGTAAGGTTATCATCATAAGGTTAACGTATTGTTATCTTCAAATTTATGGTCCATTTAATGAAATTATCATTTCCTTTTTTTTTTAAATTATTTCAGAAACATACGTAAAATGTCATAATGAAATGTTTTTTAAAAAGTAACTAATAAACAAGTGTGACAGATTGAACTTTATTTATAGTTTTAAACAAAGTCACTTTATAAGCTAAAAAAAGCGCTTTAAAAGTTACTATAAAGCTACTACTATAAAAGATGACTTCTTAATAGATACTTTTTACTTTATATTGTATTATCATGTCGCATACTGAGAATTGTAATATTTACAAATGTTAAGATGAGCTTGCCAAAAAAAATTGGTAAGAATTACAAACATACGTACCTGATCGGACGATGTGGGCGCCATCAGTTTTAAACGAACAAAGCTTTCCACCATGTTGCAATAATTACCTACTGACCCCCCCCCAACTGAAAAATGTTTCAAATAAAAATTGATTTTTCTAAGCAGTTATCATTTCAAGTTTAAATGAAAATTGTTATATTCGTTTTCGAGAAAAATCCCCTCTTCCGGTTAACCGATATTCTATAAATTTAGTATTCTGCCAATCATTCTAATGCATATTTAAATATTATACGGGTGTTAGAACCATATGTTACAATGAAGTAGCATTTTATAGGAAAAGCTTAATGCTGCACTTCCCCGCAGAATCAAAAAATTAAATTTCCCTGCAAGATGGCCCACAGCTCGTCTGCGGTGTGCTCAGAAGCCTGATTCAAGCTTCTATCAAGAATTGGATGGAAGACTAAGGCAATGGCAGGCTAAATTCCTTTGTTAAAAGACATTTACCTAAATTTACTTCCACATTTTTGACCTATAACTACACAAATTATTATTCTAATTAAACTATTCAAATTTAAAGTCAATGAACAAAAATATCACACCTTAAAATAATAAAATTTAAAGACAATAAATGAAAGAAAATCAACAGCCATAACCGAAAGGATTATAAGGCTAACAGTGGGTCTACTAACAGAACATTGTAGGATGTATAATAGGCACATGCACCAATTACTACTTGCCGATTGTTATGCCGAGATTCTGCAGGACCGAGAAGGAAACCCCAGTATATATCGTTTGTGAGTGTGCCGGTCTGATGAGGACAAGGTTTCTTCAACTGGCGACAAGTAAATCCCGAAGCCACGAGCTTCATGACGGAGCCACTTTCAGCTTTCCTATGCCTGATTAAGAGGAATGTGCTATAACTTTAGAGGAACCACAAAAGACTTCTTAATGCAGGTCGTAATGGTGTGAGGCTCTGCTCTCCCCGTCAGTCAATATAATCTAATCTACCCTGGAATATATTACAGATAAAAATGATTGATATTTATGTCTGTATATAGTATTCGAAGTTTACAGAAAATCGCGAAGACCTACAAAAAAGAAACATTCATTACAGTCGTACTTCTTGCTGTTGATGGATTTTGTCCGAAAATTTCGTGCCAGATGCGGTGATGGTGCCTAAACGAAAAAAAAAAACAAGTTTGAACTACCTGGGATAACATTTTTACGTATTTAAAAGGATCGTCAAAACGTGTATTTCGAAAAATGGAGACAGAATTTCGAAAACTGGAGACGATCGTAATACTTCCTCTTTCTAGGAATAAACATGTTTCTAATGAAAGGTTTGCATATGAGTATGTGATCAAAAAATATCTGAGTTAAGTTTTTTGAATTTTCTCAAAATCGCCTCTAACAGGTTTTTTTGGGGGGAATTTTCTGGAATATCTTTGACGTTAAATTTCAATGTCACTCGAGTTGATGAAGCACTGTTATATATACCTACAATCATAATTATACGTATGCTACCTGTTTGTGTGCAGAGAATTAACTGTCTATGATTGAGCCAAGAATCGAGAATGTTGAGATCTTGACACATAAATCATCTTAACACAGGTTAGGTCAATATAAACATGGTAATTTCCCTTTTGTATTAAGTAGTCTATTAGTTGTTTAAGTGAATTTTGCATTCTTGATCATATCACCTAGTTTGGATTTCGGAGTGGTCACTCTAATAACATATTGCGGTGTAGATGATAACGCTACCTCCCTTGAGCTGAAGCAATATTGTGCAGGTGTATTTTTAGATATTTCTAGAACCATTGACTGCAAGTGGCACAAAGGTTTGCTATGCATGTTCAAGGATCTCCTACTCTATAGGCTACTATCTTGTCCTGAAATCCTTTCTACATGATAGCGTTTCTGCCAAGTCACCCAAGAACCCATCTGCTTCCTCTATCTACCCCATCCTAGCCAGAGTGTCACCCATCTTAAAAACAATTTATACATTGTCAGATTCCATCGTGGAACTTAAATTAAATACCAAGTTTGAACTTTACTGGAATTTTTGTGTGTGTTATGCTGACCACAAACATACACAGAGTAATTTCAAAAAAAAAAACAAAAAAAACGGATTCAGGGGACCTCAGAACATATATTTCCGGTGAAAACATCAATATCGAAAATTTGGCACGATCACAATACTTCCTGTTACTAGCAGTAAGAGAAAGTAATAATTAGTAATGATGCATTTCCGGGCAAAGATGCTTTTATTTCAGAATTCACACATATTTCATACACACATACACATACATACACACACATACACATACATACACACACATACAGAACATTCACTAAAAACATTTTTCATAAAAACGTAACTCAAAACAGGGCATCTCCATTGGATACACAATTTAGAATATTTGCCAGCCATATATGCAATACAACCGTAAGAAATAGTGAAAGGAAGATATGTAGTGATGATCATACCAAAGTTAAAGTGAAACTATAGTAAATTAATAATAATTACAAATGAGATCTACTACAGAGAGAGAGTTTATTAAATACAGTAATGGATTATTGTAGACCGCTTACAAATATGGACTGACCAGAAAGTAGGTGATCTAATTTGTAATCATATAGATGAGTTAAATCAGTAACTATAATAGTATATCTACATCAGGGCAAATTTGTAATGAAAAAAAATAATACTTCCTCTTACTAGGAATAAGAGAAAGTTATAAAATAAAGAATTAATTTAAATGAGATAACAATATGAGAAATTTAATATTATCGCAAACAATTAAGAAAATACCTGGAAATCGTGAGTGTTCGTTGTTGAGACGAAGTTTATAATAGTTTGCTATCAAACTGAAGTTTAACCCTACTTGCAGTAAAGTCCATCTGGACTTACTTACTGGTTGAAATTATAAACCAACTATTGATTAGCGTTTATACACTATCATAATGTAAGACTCCTTTGACGGCCTAGGCCAATGAGTCTGTCTTTATGTATTTACCTATTAATATCAAAAGTCATAAAATTACAAGTGGTTTTTTTTTTTTGGTGCGGAAGTAAATTTTTTTATATGATAACATAATATAATGGTCATGGTTAATTCGAGTTCTGGTAAAGATTAAAAAAAAAAAATTAAAACAAATATTGAAGATATTATTGTAAATAATTGTTACTTCCTCTTTGCTTCAGTCAATTTTAAGAGAGATAATTAAAATTTAATGTTTGGCGAATCTGCGAACCCCTGCATCTTGCACACCAGCTCTTCTGTACGACCTTATTATTTCAAGTATTATCAATAAATAATTGATTGCTAGATAACAATTAATTTGATTAAACAGTTTTTTGGCAATAAGGAACAAAAATAGCCCATACCATTTTACTAAATCTAAGAATATGGAGGGGTAATAGGACCATTACAATTACTCGTCGCAAAACTGATACCCCGAAAATGATAATTTAAATAATTATGAACACTTTAATAAAATTAAAATATTTTTGGCTCCTTTTTGAGACGTAGGGATCAGAAAATCGAGTTGTCTATATTTTTTTTTTGGTTAAATACTTTTGTGAAATGAAAATTGCAGATGCATTTCACCTGAATTAATTAATCAGGCTAGCGCTGTTTAGGAAGACGTATAGAATTGCATAGTTTATTCATAGTGAAAAGAATGACATAAAATATGATCAAAAAATTTAGGATAAGCAAGAAAGTGAAATAGATTTTTACGATCTCAATCTCTACAAATAATTATCAAATAACAAATAATAAAGCTCATTATTTCCATTATTTATCGACAAAATTGCGATAACCCCCCCCTCAAAAAAAGAACTGGAGTGCAGTTGTTATCCACGTACCTAAATTGTTTTAATTGGTAACTTTATATTTTCGACATTTTTCAATTAAGTATATAAAAAAAAAATTAATCTATTTTTAGAAGAAAATAAGTTAGATAATTTTTTCAATATCCTTCAAATCAGTAAATTATCGTATGTAAATGAGTTCTCCTATCAATATCCTTGAAAATTAATAACTTATAAAAAAGTGATAAAGTCATAAACCAGGGATGCACTTATTGTATGTATATTCATTCATTAGCACTCATACTATAAGTTCAAACGAAAAAAAAAAAATAAAATGGAACGCTGGGTTGGAAAGGTAGCCATCGTAACGGGCGCTTCTTCTGGTATGGGTTATGCCATAACGCAAGAACTAGTCAAATATGGCATGAAAATCGCCGCATTGGACAGAAATATGGACGGAATTGAGGTATAAATTATCTACTAAAAATATTTATTTCTATGTAATCTAGTTTATGATTTTATTATAATTATTATTTAATTGCTAAACAGTGTTTTAAAACAATTTTGCATAATACAGTGACTTGATTTAATTACGGCAGTAATTCTTTCCAATAATGGAGTATGGTTGTAATGCCAAACTGCTGTGATCTGTATAAGACATATAAGATGGCTGTCTTAACTCTCTGTGTCTGTTTATTGTTTGTAGCTAAATTATTTGAAACCGTGTTGAAGTGGAGTTCACGTGTGAGTGCGCTAAACTCATCATTTATCCCAGTAGACCACATAAATGATGGTAAATGTTCGCAAGTATTAATATAAGTTTTGTTCATGTAGGAGGAAAACAGGCATAGCGGGCGCCATGATTACCTAAAGAAATAGCTATCCTGGAATATCCATCGATCCCTAAATATAATTTGAGATAAAGCCGTTTTGCTATCCATAAATCAAAGTCGGAAGCTAGCCAGCCAAACATTTCACTTAGTAATTAAATATCTTAATAATCAGCAAACAAATAGGTCTCTTTTTTCAAGGCTACTTAGTCTTTTATAACCTAATGATAAAAAAGTTTATTATTGTGATTCCAAGGGATTTTGTAGGCACAGTTTGTAGGTCTTTTAGAAGCTGGTTCACGCGCCAACTAGGCCGCCACCTTATTTCTCTGATACTTTGATAGTTCATGCCTTAAACTTTGTGTCAGACTACACAGACATCTAGTTTCATCTTCCCAGCCAGACAATCCTATACCAAAGTCAAACTTAAATTTAGTATGCTGTTTAATCTAATGAAGGGATCGCAGACATTTTTCCTTTCGATCTTTTTCCATCTCCATTTAATCGAGAAAACCGTATAAAGAGCCAAAAAATAAACATTCAGAAAAGTCGCAGGAAAGAAGAGTTTTGGCTGAAATCTTCGTGTTGCAACGAAATACAAATTTGAGGTTCATATAATTTTTGTTATATTTGGCTTACACACAAACAACTCTATTCGCTAAAAGACATTTTTTCCCATACTCAGAAGGTCTTAAAAACATGTAACATGTAAATTTACTGTCACTTCTGTTTTATAATTTCTTCTGTTAACATTTCTTTGATTTAAAGTTTCCTTTTACTTTCTCTTCCTCCTAGTAAGAGGAAGTATTGTAATCGTGTCAAATTTTCGATATCGAGTTTTCACCGGAAATATCCGTTTTGAGGTCCCCTGAGTCCAAAAAAGTGGTTTTTAGCGAATGGTCTGTATGTGTGTGTGTGTGTGTGTGTCTGTGTGTGTGTATGTATGTGAACAACATAGCTCAAAAACGAAAAATCGTAGAAAGTTCAAACTTGATATTACGTTTAGGTATCACCATGGGATCTGACGGTGCGTTATGTGTCAATATTCCTCAACCGGAAGTACCACTTTACTAGTTGTTTTTTTTACGTTTTTGCACTTTTCTCAAAAATGGCTCCGAAGATTTTCTTTAAACTTGTTATATCAACTACACATACAAAGAGCTACAACTTTTATTTGAAACATTTCTCCAGGAAAATTCATTTAAGGGCACTTCTGGTGGAGGGGTGGGGTTAGGTTTTCATCTGAACTGCTGTTTCAGTATATTAGACAATTCTGTCATCTAAATAATGTTAATTAGAATTAAATATGTTGTTGAAATTCCGAGTTTGAAAAAAATAGATAACCGGAAGTGCGTTTTTACTGAAATATAATTTTCAGTTTTCTGGTATTTTCTCGAAAATGGCTCCAACGATTTTCTTTAAACCAGCGTTGTTAACTACACATATAAAGAGCTACAACTTTTATTTGAAACTTTTCCCCTGATAAATTCATTTAAGGGGACTTTTGGGGAAGGGGGGTTATGTTTTTCTTTAAAATGCTATCACAGTTGATTATACAATTCTGTCATCCAAATTGAAATAACTAGAAATTAATATATGACCCAAATTCCGAGTTTCAAGGAAATTAGTAAACCGGACAGTTTTACTGGACAGTGTTTTCACTTTTCGACGAATTTCATTAAATTTGGTACACTAACTATAAAATTTGTCAATTATAATTTTGAGTACTGGAGTAAGAGAAAGTTGTGTGAGTGTTTCACACCAGATTTTTTTTATAATTATGAGTATAATAAATAACATGTTTTGAATAATACTTTATAACTAAATTTTTGTAGTGTTGTTAAGTATGCTCAGTGTTTTATCAAGTCATTTTTATTAGGGAGGGAGACGATAAGAAATTTCAGGAGTATATAGTACTAATAAGTATAGATAAAGTTTAAAGAAAGGCAACAATGTAAACTTTATGGACAGTCAAAAAGTATATACAAGTAATAAATAAATAAATAAATAAATATGAAATATAAGCATGGTTAATTGTATAACTAAAATTTAATTATAAAGTATCCTTCAAAACATGCTATTTATTATACGCTATTTCCTAATGTTCAATCATAATTTATAATAATTCCATTTTGTCATTAAACACAAACACATAGTAAACATAACCTTATAACCTCCCGCACATATATACAATCAACAAGTATGAATGTAACAGAATTTACATTGAAGTGAACACTGTACACGAACTTGGTGAATTTGCTCAGACGATAGATGAAAATTCGAAACCGGTCAGAAACAAAAGGAATATGCATGGCTATAACGGATAAAATACCACAAATTAAATATATATTAAAATTAAAGTTATCTTGTATTATTATAATAAATTATTTCTGTTTTTAATCTTGTTCGTTAAGTATTATATAAATAATAATAAAGTCAACGAGTTGAGAATCAAAATGAAGTAGAACTCATTTCAAAAATAATCACATAAAATAGTTTTTTAGACATTACAAGTGATTTATAGTTCGATGTAGATCTTTACACTTAATCATTGGTATTGAAAAAAAACGTAACATTAAATCTTATCAGTTTTTCTACCAAGTGATTTGAAAAATATTTTATAAATTCTTCTTTTGTTACCAGGAATTGGTGAAGAAGTGGAATAAAAATGGTAAAAAGAAAAAAAAAATACTGATTTTTATTAATTTATCCACTAATTTTATAATATAGCAAACAATTATTTTTATTTCATATGAGATTTCGAATTGTCCACTAATTATTCGAGTGGGAAGCGCTCTAGAATTTTATACGAAACTGGAAACTGCCCCCTAGTTTATTTATTTCTTAAGGAACTACCAAGTACTTTTCAAATTTTCAAAATTAAGTATTTACTGGAAATAACGTCGCTGAATGGAATGGTAAATTGTTTGTGTCTATGTGTAATTGAAATATCACAAAAACAATAAAGTGTAAATCTGATACACTTCACCGCATCTGATAGGTAGGTTTCGGACAAAATCCATCAGCCGGCCAGGGCGACTTTATTGAATGTTTTTTACTTCCTCTTACTCCTAGTAAGAGGAAGTATTGTAATCGTGTCAAATTTTCGATATTGAGTTTTCATCGGAAATATCCGTTTTGAGGTCCCCTGAGTCCAAAAAAGGTTTTTAGCAAATGGTCTGTGTGAATGTATGTGGAACAGCATAGCTCAAAAACGTAAAGTCGTAGAATGTTCAAACTTAATTATTCCGTTTAGGTATCACCATCGGATCTGACAGAACGTTATCTGTCCAAATTCCTCAACCGGAAGTACCACTTTACTAGTTGTTTTTTTTTTTTTTACTTTTTTGCGATTTTCTCATACAAAGAGCTACAACTTCGATTTGAAATATTTCTCCAAAAAAAAAATGCATTGAAGGGTACTTTTTGGGGAGGGGTAGAGTTACGTTTTCCTCTAAAGTGCTATTTCAGTTTATTAGACAATTTTGTGATCTAAATAATGTTAATTAGAATTAAATATGTTGTTGAAATTCCGAGTTTGAAAAAAAACGCATAATCGGAAGTGCCACTTTAACTTTACCACTTTACTAAAATAATTTTTTCACTTTTTCGCGATTTTCACAAACATGGCTCTGACGATTTTCTTGAAACTTCGTATATAAACTACGCATGTAAAACATGTCTCTGGGAAAATTTATTTAAGGGCACTTTTAGGGGGGGTGGGGATTCTGTTTTTCTCTAAAGTGTTATTATAGTTGATTATACAGTTCTAACATCCAAACAAAATTAATTAGAAATAAATAGATGGCCAAAATTCCGAGTTTTAAAAAATTAGTTAACAGGAAGTGTTTTTTTACTGAACAGTTTTTATCAGTTTTGACGAATTTCATTAAATTTGGTATACTTGCTATAAAATCTGTCAATTATAATTTTTAGAACTGGAGTAAGAGAAAGTTGTGTGAGTGTTTCACACCAGATTTTTTTCTGTTCACTTTTCCCGATTTTTTTTTTTTTCAAAAACAGCTCAAACGATTTTCATTAAACTTAGCAAACATTTGGAAAAGTGATTTTTAGTGGGCTCGGGGGGGGGGGGGGGGGGGAGCCGTAACATTAAATTTTCTTTTAAAGTACCACTTTAATACAACGTAATTTTTACATTTTTTTTTCGAATATTAATATTACTTTTATTTGAATTTCTTTTTTGGGAATATCTCTGAACAGAGCATAACTTTAAACTACCGTAGTAAGTTAGAAGTTTTTCGCGAACCATACCGGTGTGTCACATTCAGGGAGACCTTATTACCTAAAAACCAATTATTTATATTAAAAAAAATATCATAATAATCAGCAAAAAAATAGGTCTTTCTTTTCAAGGCTGCTTAGTCTTTCATAACCTAGTGTTAAAAAAATATATTACTTAGGAGTAGGCTCCATTGTGATCTCACAGGGATTTTATAGGAACACTTTGTAGGTCTTATAGAAGCTGGTTCAAGCGCCAACTAGGACGCCACCCTAATTCTCTGGTATTTTGATAGTTCATGCCTTAAACTTTGTGTCAGACTACACAGACATCTAGTTTCATCTTCCCAACCAGACAATCCTAAACCAAAGTCAAACTTAAATTTAGTTTGCTGTTTAATCCAATGAAGGATAGCAGACATTTTTCCTTTCGATCTTTTTCCATTTCCACCGAACAACTCCTTCTTTAGCAAAATAGGAATACCATACAATTTGCACTTTGAAAACTTTATATCTTCCTAGGTTGACGAAGATTCTAATCTACAATCGTAGACCATAAATACCAGCCGACCATAAACTTGTCGATTCAGTTGTCGTATATATATCAAAGAGAATCTTTTTCATCACAGCCAAATTTAAAAAAAAAAAAAAATTAAAATACCCTATATATGTGTGCAGTAAGGATGCGATGTTAAAAGAAAATGATAGGGAGCCATTTATCGAGAAAACCGCATAATACATAGATGTAATAAAAGTCTATACATAAAAAAGTTCCAAGTTTAATAAAGACGCGTATGATAATAATTACCTAGAGTAAAAGGAAGTTAGGTCTGCTTTATGCGTAATATTTTCAAATCAGAGCTATGACAATGAAGAGTTGGTAGTGGAAGCAAGATATGATAGGGCACAGGCTATGTAAGAGTTTGGTTTGGACAGAGAGAGGCCTCTGTAGTGAAAGAACGAAATAGAAAAATAATAGTTTTTAAAAATAATTTAGAATATTTTATGGTATCAAAAATCTAATTTTGTTAACATTTTATAATTATCTTAGTGCTGTGAATTTAACTTCAAAATAGTGTATTTTAGTGTCAGGTACTGTAAATTGGGGTCATGGCAAATAGAAAAACAAAGGCACAAAATCCCGTTAGGTAATTCTTTTGTACAAGAAAATTCCTCCACAAGAGAGAGAGCAATTCTAAAGAATAAGGTCTGCCATCAGCTTTCAAAGAGTAAAAAGAGTCTCACTTCTGCTTTCAAACAACGAAGTCTATATTCTGCTTCCAAAGCCAGAACAGAACACTCCAGGAATCGCTCTCTTAGTATCAGTGCCAGTTTCACAATAAATTAAATAAGTTTATAATATCAATAAGTTGTAGTTATTATTTTAACAGAATATATTTATTGTTAACAATGATGATCTCTTAATTATTCTTAATACTTCTATCTCTTAACCGTATATACATACAAGCCCTTTTCGCTAAGACGCTCACGCCACAAGCTACCTACCTATACACATCATACAACCATTTCATTACATTGGTGGCAGCGGTGGGATATTTTCAACCAGAATCCACAAATTAAAAGTACGTACAATTTTCAATTTCATAATTAAACAAATTCTCCATCAGATAATTTGATTGTTTTTAATTATTTTCTCAGCGGAAATACTTTAAATATTTCCCATAATTGAATTTTCTATTGAAATTCATTTTTAAAATTGTGTAATTGTACCACTGTACCCCAATCCCTTGTGAATTTTGAATTTATGAGTGAACTTAATAGATCGCAAATTGTAAAGATATTACGCGATAAGGATGCTTCGTCAACCTTTCTGTTGGAGGCAATTTAATCCAGCTACGTAGACGTCTTGAAAAATATAATCTTTCCCCTAGTAATTCATTCATTTCAAAAATGTATAAGATTAATGGACAAGATATGGGCATCGACGCTGCTGTAGAATATTTACTTGCTCAGCAGCAATTAGCAAATCCAGCCAACCCTAACAATCAACCTGGCAGCCCCTTAAGAAATTTGCAATTGATAAACAGTTTACCCACTTTCGATGGCGAAAATTCAGCCAAAGTGTCCGATTTCCTAGACCAAATTAGCCATTGTGCTAGCCTTTCTGGCTGGGACGACGCAGCGAAATTAGAAATACTAGCAATTAGGCTCTCAGGGTCTGTAAAAATATTTTACGACACCCAGAAAGCCGAATTAGAACGTCAGGGTACAATTATAACGTATCCTCTAAAGTTCAGAATCTGAATTTACGCCGGGAGAAACTCACTATGAACGCCAATCTTAGAAACTAGAGAGAGATGTTGCATAGGAAAAAGTACCCTCTAAAAATATAATGCATCAGATGCTGCACAACAAGAATAATGCTGAAGTAATAACATAAAATCCAGGAGACGTGAAAACAAGTATTTCCAGGAAAAAAATTAATTTTTTAACTTTTCCCAGCGAAAATCCTCCTTTCATCATCGTGTTTTACTTTCTTAATCTCTCCGGCTATCTTACCGGGAGCATTCCTTCTGAAGAATCAGTAGCATTTCAACTTGCTTTTTGCTATTCTTTCCCCCAAGGGTCTTCACTTCACTTTCATTTCCTTCTTTATCTCTTCATTTCTAATTGTATCTCTCCAAACATATATATTAAGAAATTCTGTTCACAGCATGATAATAACTTTTAAATTTAACGTGTATATTTTCTAAAGGATTACGAGTAATTTTCTTGTAAAGATTTTAACTTATCATGGAAACAG
Organism: Triatoma infestans; assembly: GCA_011037195.1. Classification (NCBI taxonomy): domain Eukaryota; kingdom Metazoa; phylum Arthropoda; class Insecta; order Hemiptera; family Reduviidae; genus Triatoma; species Triatoma infestans. The sequence continues at coordinate 23,300 of JAAEAF010001807.1, forward strand.
CAACCTTTATGTAATATTCCACAGGGATCGTAGTCCCGGCTGTGCTTTGCATTTAGTACAATAGGAGTATTTGCCTTTAGTGTCTAACATGCTAATTGGTTAGATATCTTCAACTAGCTTTTGCGAATCTTGGATGTTACTGAAGCCTAATTAATTAGAAATTAAAGGGTATGCATTTTTTTCCTTGATTATTGTTTCTGTAAGCACACCTTTCCAATGTGTCGTTTCCTATCACAAAAAAAAAAACACGGCAAAATTCTGGTGCTACATCTGGAAGTTAAATGATCTCCAACAGCGCATGCATTTTTTTTTTATATTTTCATTTAAGGCGCGTCAACATCTATGGTCATTGGTGCCCGGAGCCTACTCAGTGCACTGCTGTGCCTCCGGACAGTGTTGTCTCTTTTCAAACAACACTGTCCATCACCGGACAGTGAGCTGCAGAGGCTGCTAGAAAGAGAACATCTAAGAGCAGCACAGATGGACTCGAACCTACGTGGACCTCCGTGTGGAAGTAAAGCGCGCTAATCCCTTCCCTTGCGCATGCAGATGAAGGAAAAAACAATTGGATAATGGATTTTGCCCGAAATCTTCGTGTCTAGTGCGGTAATAGTTTACCTGAACCCGGAATACTAAGTTTGAGCTTCCTGCAACTTTTCGTTTTGAGATATTCTTCTTTTCTCACACATCCATCCATACACACACACACACTCACACAGATTATTTTATAAAAACCACTTTTTTTTGACTCGGGGGATCTCAAAACGGATATTTCCGGTGAAAACTCAATTTCGAACATCTGGCAAGATCGTAATACTTCCTGTTACTATTATTATTAAAAGAAAGTAATAATTGAATCATATTAATATATGATTATGTGTAAAAAAATACCTTTAGAAAAATTGAATAAAATCATATTATGTATATAACACTCACTCCATTCTTCCTCAATCTATTTAAGTTCTTTTAGTGTAATTACTAAGATTTTATTATTTATGGTGTAATGTCGTTACAGTGTTGATTTTACTTCTTATTGATTGCCTTCCGACCTTAATATCTCACTAAACAATTCAAGTACTTTTTATAAGTTTTTATTTTATTTTTTTTTTATTTGAACTAAACATTTTTAGAGAATATGGGCAGAATTAAAGGAATAAAATGTGATATAACAAAAAAAGGAAGATGTAGAAGCAGCAATTAAATTGATTGATGATATATGGGGTGAAATTAATGTGTTGGTCAATTGCGCTGGTATATTAATATTCGAAACATTTACTAGTAAGTGTTAAATTTAACAAATAATTATGTATATTTTATGTTTGTACTTATAAAAGATGCGAAGTTTTATTGAAATATTGTAGAAGGAACTGGTGAAGGATTGACTAAGTTATTAGAAACTAATTTTTTGGGAACAGCAACATGTATAAGAGAAGTGATCGCCATAATGAAGAGACATAATATCAAAGAGGGACATATTATCAACATTAACAGGTAATTAGCCATTCAATGTTTTACCAAACAGGGATTGAAATCAATAATTATTTATATATTTTGTAAATATAATCATATCACGACTTAGGTTTTTTTATTTTTCATCTTGACAAATCATTTTTTACTTTCTCTTATTTTTATTTATATATTAGGATGGGAATTTTATTTTCTAGACAAACTATCAAGAATCACATCGTGAAGATTATTTTTGGAACAAAATAAATCTATTATAAAATAACAGTTATTCCATAAGTGTAAACATTTTTCTCTTCAAAGCAAAAGTTAATTTCATTTATTGACAAAGAAATGAAATTATTGATTGTCGAAGTGACATAACATTTAGAGCAATTTTACATGTTGAGTTTTGATGAATTTACAAAACCAAATTCCCACATCGCTTCGTTTCGCTAAAAATTAAATACCTATCATTGAAAAATACATAATAAAATAACTAAATAAAGTAAATATAAGAAAAATTTAATCACAACTCAATTACCAGCTCTGAATGTGTAAGACGATAGTCTATACCGCAGGTGATTCACTTTGGATTTTATTGGATATGAATTTATCTACTGTTTGTTAATAATCGCGAGTTAGCAAAACTACAATAGTAAAACATATTATCCGATTATCCAGCACGATTTTTATATTTTTCGAACCCGATACCTCCTCGTTGCTCGTCTAGCGCGCAACCACTGAGCGTGAATGGATGGAGTACGAATGGGGGTACGAATGGATGGAAGGTAGATCAGATGGATGAGACGATTCTGTCAGAGGTTATTGAATGTGAATGCGGTGCGGTGCTAAATAAGGAAGGCACCTCGGAGGACATTATTGGCGCCACCATGCGGCTGATTCCGCGAGCATGTGATACGGCCATGCCTTAGGAAGACTAGGAGCCGTGGAGGGAGGACCCCGGTTTACTGGTGGACGGACGAGATTGCCGAGCTCAGGAGGAGGTGCCTACGACTCAGGAGAGCAGTCACCAGGGCTAGGAGAAGAAATAGGTACAAGGAGAGGAAGAGTTCTCGGAGTTTAGTCAGGCGAAGCGGAACCTCAAGCGGGCAATAATGAAAAGTAAGCGCTGTAAGTGGGAGGCTCTGCGGGAGGAAGTGGATCAGGATCCGTGGGGACTGGGTTCCAGAATAGTGATGCGCAGACTAAAGGCCCAATCACCTGGAAACACACTGGACCAAATGCACGGGATAGTGCGGGAATTATTCCCAATAAGAGATAGCGAATAATTTACTGCTCCGTTAGAGAACGTACCACTGTTTGCTACGGTAGATTTAGAAGAAGCGGTGGGTTCACTCCATAATAAGAAGGCGCCGGGGCCAGATGGCATCCCGACAGAAGTACTGAAGTTAAATGCCCGGGTATGCCCCCAACTACTTCTGAATATGTATAATAGATGCTTAAGAGAAGGAGTCTTTCCTAAGAGGTGGAAGGTGCAGAGGCTGTTGTTGATCAGCAAGGAGAAGGGGGATCCGAGTCTGCCGTCAGCGTAAGGCCATTAAGCCTGCTGGACACGACAGGAAAGCTCTTCGAAAGGCTTATTAAACCTCGCTTGATCGCGTCTATGCGGGGATCTGTCCGAGAGGAAGTACGGTTTTAGACGTGGTCGGTCAACAATTGGAGCCATGGAAGAGTGGTGAAAACTGCATACAGGTCACAGCTGGGGACCTGGCGTACGAAGCGGGTCGTGCTATTGGCAACGATGGATGCCCGTAATGCCTTTAATTCGGCAAGGTGGCTGGACATATTAGCGAGTCTGGAAACCGTGTTCCACACGCCGGAATAACTATTGCGGGTGATGCGCAGCTACCTGAGGGAGAGACAGCTGCGCTATGATACTGCGGAGGGACCCCGTAGAAGAGTTGTAACAGGGGGAGCGGCGCAGGGCCCCATCTTGGGCCCCGATCTGTGGAATGTAGCCTATGATGGCATTCTGCGAATGGGTATGCCGAAGGGCTCGTTCCTGGTGGGCTACGCGGATGATATGGCCGCGAGGTGGTAGCCAGTGATTACGACAAGTAATGCGGCGTGTCACGGCCTGGTAGAGGAACATGGTCTGAGTCTGGCTTCGGAGAAGACGGAGGTAGTGTTGCTCACTAGACGTAGGATCCCAAGTGCTTGGGGCCTGAGAATCGACGGTAGAACGTTGAAAGCTCAGAGCTCCGTCCGGTACTTGGGGTGCATTTAAACACCAAGCTGACGTTCTGGGATTAAATGCGGCGCTCCAGCGAGAAGGTGGCTTGGGTGACTGCGAGCTTGAGCAGGTTGATGGAGCAGACGCTGGCTCCTCATGTCCGTCACATACGGCATCCTTTTGTACGGATGCGAGGTTTGGGCAGAGGCCCTAAGAATGAAAAGGCACTAGAGGCAGCTGGCCGTGGTGCAGAGGAGGGAGGCTCTGAGGATCGCAACTGCGTACCGCACTATGTCGGGGCCTGCGATTTTGGTGGTTGCGGGGGTAGCTCCTGAGGACGGGGTCCAGCTAGTCTGGTGTGGGCCCGTTAGGGCGTATTACGAGGCACCACCCCGAAGTAATACCTTAGCAGTTCCGGGTGGGCGTAGGAGGTGCCTGTGAGAGAGGAGGGGTTTTTTAGTGGGTGCGAGTCCCCTCACCATAGAAAAAAAACAAAAAAAACACTGAGCTAATCCCTTTCCAATCTATTTAAGTTTCTCAACCAATTAAATTAAAGAAAAAAAAATTATTCTCATCTGAACGTCTCAGATTTCGAGCTATTACATACACTTAAGCCTAGAAATTTATAAAAAAAAGTCTCTTTCAGTCAATAAATTCCAAAATAGAATTTATTTTCTCTTGATTACACTGTACTTAAATTGTTTAATTTATTCAAGAATCTTGATGTAATTATTTACAGTATAGCTGATCCCGAAATGTTTAAATGTATTTTTAAAACTATCTAACTTATAAAAAAAATTATCAAAATGAAAGTTGAGAGAATTCGAATATATGTTCACATCAGTTTTGATTGAATAGTTTACACATTTATTTTACAGCAACGCAGGACACTACATACCACCTCGTTTAAGTATGTGCCCTTATTCAATTTCTAAACATGCCGTGACCATAATGACAAAAACATTGAAACGTGAACTTGATGAACAAAATCTACCAATTAGAGTAACTGTAAGTATCTATATAAAAAATTATAATTATTTTTTTAAATAACCAAATAACCAATTAAAAATTATTAGTAATAATAAAATTCTATTTTGTTGAAAATTATATTGTAAACTCATATAAATATTCAACCATTAATCGCATTTTCTTTTTGCACATTAAGGGTTTAGTAATAGATTGGGAACAGGTTTATATTGAATTATGATATCCTGTTTCTTTATCTGTTTAAACACAGACAAAGAGCATTAAAACAAATTTATGGTGGGCACATAAAAGCGCTTGAACGTTGTTTGATTTAATATTCATATTATATCGTTCATTAATCATTCAAAACATCTTGGATAAATATCCTGTGTATGACAAGTACTTGTAGAAGAACATATGTAACAGAGTTGTACAGTATGTATAGTCCAAACGCATTGGTTAATAAAAATGTTATGATTTCATAACTGCATTAGAATTAAGACAATCTTTAGAAGGTTACAATCGAAATTTGTATAATGATGAAAAATGGATTGGTATAAAATGGTCCTAATTAGGATCGATGGGCAAATTCGAAAGAATTTACCGATTTTCTAAGGAAAACAGGCATAAGAGGTAAATATTCAGGAAAATATCGATCGATTCAATTGGTTGAAGAAAAATTTCCTTTGGATAGTTCTCATTATGGGCTAAAATGGAGAAAAAAAAAAACACGATTCTGATTTTTTTTTCTTATTTCTTAAAAATGGTAATGATAAGGAACTGGGCAGATAAAGATGTCCTCAGATCGTGGAATGTCTCGACTATGACTGCTCAAGCGACTAGGTATTCAGCTACTCTATTGAGACTAGCTATTCCCTATTCCTTGAAAATGAGATACTTCTCAAGAAGTGCACCGAACCGGATAATAAAAAATACGTCATATCGGCAATTGAAATATGGAACTGAGCTTTTCGTTACTGCAGCCAAAACAAAACCTTATAAAGCTTGCAAAAACAATGCCTTACTTATCATTACAGGATAATATAAATATTGTCTAATTTATGTCCATCATCACTAGCCGAGATTTTTCTGAGTAAAAAAAAAAAAAAAAAAAACAGGACAAGTGATCAAAAAAAATGCTGCAAATGATCAATTTCGTCAGATTTACAAAGTTGGTAAGAATTAACACCTCTGAGGACACATTCTCATATTTCGTATTTTATTCCAAATAGAAATAAGCGAGGAGCCCTTTTTTTACTTGTTAGGAGAATCTGTGACTAATTAGTCTTAAATATCTATTTATGTGCAAAGTAAACTCAAAATATGGCTCAGGAACATCCCAGTGAGTTAATATTTTTGTAGTAATTATTATTATTAGTTTAAAAATTGAGTTTTCTCTGAAAAAGTAACTGACGTCACCAGAGTAAAAGAAAAAAATTATTTTTAATATTATGTGTCTTCATGTGAGCAAAATTATACGTTACCAAAATTTTGCTGCAAGGTCAAGGTTCATATGGTTCATACGATTATCACTCTGAGCGATTTTGATTAAATAACAGTATTGTACTTCTTTTTTTTGTCATTATTTATAAAATTTAATGAAACTAATGATCCAGAAAGTGTAAAATTTTTAATCGCAAATAAACTCAGATAGCATAATTTTTTGTGTTTGTTCTCTATTATTTTTTTCTTCTCACACATATGTAAATGGGATTGGAATCATTAGACTCATTGATAATCGTGAGAAGAACCAAAGATCCGAATCAATCGGCTCTAAATCATTAGTTACTTCCTATCTTGGCTAAACTAGGCAGGAAGAATTACATACAATGAGAGAGAGCTAGCCCTATGGAAAACAATTTAAGAACAATATTACAACAGTTATCATCGACACCAGTCACCGAACATCATTCTACTTCAAATGAGGTTACTAAAAGATTATATGCAGAATTCCAAGAAAATTTCCGATCGTTTTTTTTTTTTTTTAAATTTCATTGGCTTTAAACAAGTATTATATATCATTCAATTACTTTCAATGCCAACTAAATGATTAAAATTCCAACTTCGTAAAAGTGAGAAGTTATTGTAGCATGAGAAATTACTGAAGCGTTTTCACATCAGTTTATGAAATGCAATAAGGACTGATAAGGATAATAGCATGGAATCCCCGAGTTAGCCGTCTGCATCATCGAGATCTCCACTTTACTGCGATCAATCTATGATTACTTTTAGAGAGTTTTCTTGATCTAATCTTGGGTCCATTTATTTTCTTTATTCCTTGGTTTTGAAGGAATATGAAATATTACTGCTATCATACAAGTCTTCCTTCAGTTTTACTCTCATATATGAATAGGAAACCGGTAGACACAATGCCGTGAGATTTTGTTCAAATTAACCCTTTTAGTATGCCTACTCAGCTCTCAGGTGCAGATTATCACACAACTCACTTTCTTTCTTAAATAAACTAAGTGATCCCATTTCCAAAAATTCGAATAACCTATTTTTTAAACTGTTACCAAAGAAAAATGTAAAATTATTACTTTCCTAGAGTATCAGTCCTGGACGTGTTCACACCCCTATGACTGCGCATGTTAAGGATAATAAACCATCACTTAATCCTGAAAATATAGCTGATGGGGTAATTTATGCATTGAGCACTGCACCACATGTTAATGTAAGTAAATATTTTTACATTTTTATGTAATCAAATTAAAGAACTAATTAAATAATTATGAAGTTTTTTTTTATCTTGCAGATTTCCGAATTGACTATCGAACCGTTAGGTAAAAATTAAGATTATAATAAGCAATAAACTAATAATTATAGTCATTAACAATAATGAAATCCTATAATTTGGTAATCATGCTAATATTAAATATGTAACTATCAGTGGCGTTTCCTCGTGTTCAAAGAAGAGCGTTTTTCACTCCACCGCTAAATCAAAAGACTTCCATTAGTTAGCGATTTTAATTAATTAACAGTATTGTACTTCTTTTTTTTTTGTCATTATTTATAAAATTAAATGAAACTAATGATCCAAAAAGTGTAAAATTTTTAATCGCAAATAAACTCAGATAGCATAATTTTTTGTGTTTGATCTCCATTATTTTTTCCTCTCATATATATATATAATGGGATTCGAATCATTAGAATCATTGATATTCGTGAGGATCCGATGAGCTAAAGATCCGAATCAATAGGTTCTGAATCATTAGTTACTTCCTACCTAGGCTAAACTAGGGAGGAAGAATTACATACAATGAGAGAGGGCTAGCTAGCCCTATGGAAAACAGTTAAAGAACAGTATTACAAAAATTATCGACACCAGTCAGCAAACATCATTCTACTCTCTAATATTCAGCAAGTCTGTCTCTCTCTTAACTATTCTCTCGCTAACTTATTCTCTAATATTATTCAACAAGACCTTGCAGTTATTATATATTTCTATTCTTTATGACAGTGTTCAGCATATCTACAATTTTATTTATGGTCTCCCTAAATATTTCTCTAATGCTCTCCTTCTCACGCCTACCATACTCAGATAACAATAGATAATGCCATACATATAAATATAACTATGTGCCAATTATTTACTATTTTCAAATATAATGAAACTTATACTTTTAACAAGTAGTAGGAGAACAAATAGTCCTTTGCATTTTAAGATCTTTCTAAAAAAACACATCCTATGACGCATTACCCAGTAAGAAAAAAGCCTGCGCAACTGATGTTGTTTGTTTTTTTGGATATCCGAGAGGGGGAAGGCACGGGAGCACAATCTCGGACCCCTTACAAGAAAAAGTTTTAAATATAAACATACTTTATGAAAGTTGATCCGTCAACGGAGCGCTCTATGGGAATTAAAAAGGAAACTGAATGATTGTCTATCCTCCACATTTTTTTTTTAGCAGCACAACAGCCTGAACACTATTCTACATTTATCACGCTATCACTTATCATCATGACTCTTAGCTCGGTCACTCTATTATATAAACTCTTCTTACTCGGTAAAATCGTTAAAAATATAAATTGTAAGTTTAGTGCATATTCCTGTGTTATCATTTCACTATTAAATCCTGCTATTATTGTATTAGTTTCCATGTTCGTACGTAAATGACTTAGTGTTCACTGTTGCATTTCTTAAATTAAAAAACCTTAAGAAACATTAAATTTATATGCGCCCTTTATCAGTAAGAGTTCCCAATTTTTTCGCCGCATTGTATGAATTTGCATTTTTGAAAAACGTGTTATAAGAGAGTTTACTATATTTAACAATAATGACAAACGTAGTAAAGGATAAAGACGTCACCACAGATGTCACAGTGAATAGAATACAATGAATCAGCTGTTCTCTATTTATTTTTATTATACATTGCCATTGTGTTAACAAACAATTACTACAATATCCGTTAGCTAATTTAATAAAAAGTAAGGTCAATGCCAAAATTGTTTTCAATGAGAAGAAACATAAAATATGATTATCGATTAGGCACATACACAATGTTATTTTCACTTCTTTTTATGATTCATATATCATTTTCATGTATCTATCTATTATTGTGTAGTGTAAAGTAAAGCGATATGGTAGCTACGGGATTTTTTTTTTGCGTTTTTAAAGTTATCGCTTTATTCCCTTAGATAGCAGACCCTCTTAGAGTAAGTTTTACTACTTTTTTAACAATTTTACCGTTTATTATGATTCCTTATGTTGGGTCGTGAGGTCTGTTCTTGCTTCCTGACTTTTCTATCCGGCTAATCTCCATCTCTCATCTGCAATCCATCTATAACTTATCAATCTCCTTCTCCCATCTCCTTGCTGGTCTACATTTCCTCATGTTATTTGGGGTGATCCATTTTTTTTCTAGATGACCACTTTCTGATCTTCTTCCTTCCGGCACTGCATACTATGTAATGGAAATCGAATCATTAAAATCATTGATATTCTTAAGGATCCGAAAAACCAAAGGTCCGAATCAATAGGTTCTGAATCATTAGTTACTTCCTACCTAGGGCTAAACTAGGGAGGAAGAATTGCATGCAATGAGAGAGGGCTAGCACTATGGGAAACAGTTTAAGATCAGCAAACATCATTCTACTTTCTAATGCTCAACAAGTCTGTCCCTTTCTTAACTATTCTCTCGTTACCTTATTCTCTAATATTATTTAACAAGTCTTTGCATTTATTATATATTTCTATTCATTATGTATCAATGTTCAGCATATCTACAAGTTTATTTATTGGCTTCGTAAATATCTCTCTGATGCTCTCCTTCTCACGTCTACCATACTCAGATAAGAATAGATTATTTACAAGTTTTTTAAAAATTTTACCGTTTATTACGACTCCTTATGTTGGGTCGTCAGGTCTCTTCTTGCCTCGTGACTTTTCTATCCAGCTAATCTCCATCTCTCAGCTTTATTCCAGCCATAACTTCTCATTCTCCTTCTCCCACCTTCTTGCTGGTCTACATTTCTTCATGTTATTTGGGGTAATCCATTTTTTTTTTCTAGATGACCACTTTCTGATCTTCTTCCTCCGGCATTCCTCTACGGGGCCGCATACCATGCAAATTTCCTTTCCAATCAGAGATATTTTCCGTGATAGCTTGCTTATTTTGGTGGTCAACGACCCGTTTCAGCTCAGAACTTAGATTTCCGGTGAAAACATCGATATCGAAAATCTGATACGATCACAATACTTCCTGTTACTAGCAGTAAGCGGAAGTAATAATTAGTAATGATGCATTTCCGGGCAAAGATGCTTTTATTTCAGAATCCTAAGTGAAAATTAAAAGAATACAAAAATCTGAGCTTGAGCTATTTTTAGTTTTTGAAATATTTTCTACATACCACACACACATACACTACAAACACATAGAACATTCACTAAAAACATTCATGCAACACAAACATAAGAAATAGTGAAAGGAAGATACGTAGTGATGATCATATTAAAGTTAAAGTGAAACTATAGTGAATTAATAAATTACAAATAAGATCTACAGAGAGAGAATTTATTAAACACAGTAATGGATTATTGCAGACCGCACACAATTATGGACAGACCAGAAAGTAGGCGATCTAATTTGTAATCATATAGATTAGTTGAATCAGTAAGTACACGAAGACAACTTTGAGTAGGGGGGTCCGGTGTCTTTCTCATTGGGCATTGTGGTTTAAGGAGCCATCTCTATACAATGGGGCCCATGCCTGACCTCTTTTACAAAGACGGAGGAGGAAGCACCCATGCATTTATTGACGGATTGTTTGGGCTATGAGGAGATTAAGTTTAGGACCTTCGGCCGGAATAGGATATCGGCAGAGGATCTTAAGCTATGTCCTTTTAAGCTTTTGGTCCGATTTGTTCGGTCTGTGATAAAACCTGGGCCTGGCCTTTTGTTCTAGACCTAGTAGTTTTTATTTTTTAGGGGTAGCCATATGGGCCCAGAGAGGCTTTGGATAGCGTAGGGTTTCGCCCTCCTTTTCTTGAATAATAATAATATAATACACCAAGACAAAAATGTAATGAAAAAAAAATATCAGAGACATTTTTCCCTGGTAGCCTGCTTCACTGTGTGTTTTACACACAGTGTGTATAAACACTCAGAGTGTGTAACCTAAATTTGCTCTGTGCAAGTCTGTGTTGTCACACTGTCTGTAAAACGCATCCTGAAGATGGGCGAACGCCCGAAACCGGTCGATGACCACAAAATGAAGCGGGCTACCATGGAAAATGTCACTTATGCTTTCCAGCTCTACGAAACCAACCACCATAACAACAACAAAAAAATAAATAATAAATTGCTTTAAATGAGAAAAGAATATGAGAAAAATTGTATGGAAAATTTAATATTATTGCAAATAGTTAAGGAAATACCCGGAAATCGTGAGTGTTCGTTGTTGAGACGAAGTTTATAATAGTTTGCTATCAAACTGAAGTTTAATCCAACTTGCAGTAAAGTCCATCTGGACGCTTACTGGTTGAAATTACAAACCAAAACTATTGATCAGTATTTATATACTATCATAATATAAGACTCCTCAGACGGCCTAGGCCAATGAATATGTCTTTATGTATTTACCTGTAAAGTTTTTGTAATCTTATAAAAATTATTAATAAAGACTTATCTATCTATCTACTATCATAATATCAAAAGATATGGAATACAAGGTTTTTGTTTTTTTTTTGGTGCGGATGTAAATGTTTTTGTATGATATTAACATTCGTACATGTAATGGTTAATTTGAGTTCTGGTAAAAATAAAAAAAAAACAAACAAAAAATTCAAGATATTATTGTAAATAATTGTTTACTTCCTCTTTGTTTCAGTCAATTTTTTAGAGAATTAATTAAAATTTAATGATTGGCGAATCTGCAAACCCGTGCATCTTGCACAGCAGCTCTTCTATACAACCTTATCATTTCAAGTATTATCAATAAATAAATGATTCAAATTGCAGATGGATTTCACCGGAATTAATTAATCATGCTAGCGTCGTTTAGGAAGACGTATAAACAAGAAACAGCGGTCGGCAAACGGTGGTCCGCGAAAGAATTGTGAACGAACAAGGATTTCTTTGGCAGTGTCAATCAAATTTCCCGTCCTTCTACTGATGTAAGTTATCCGCTACTAAAAGCGGATGTAAGTTGTCGGACTTTTCCGAACTTTACGTTTAAGAGAAAAGCCTGTGGCTGCTCCGTTATTTTCAAAAGACAGACAAAAAAAAACCTGTACAAAACATAAACAAGTAAAAGTATATAAAATTCAGCAATTATTATTATTCGAAAGGAAAGCTTAATCGAACTGACATCCGACGACGACCTCAAAATTAAATTTAATTTAGGCATATCAAGAGCTCACTTTTGGTATACTGTCAAAAATGAGTATCCAATATTAAGTCAAAAGGCTATTAATTAAAATATTATTGCCATTCACAACAACATATTTGTGCGAGATAACATTCTCGACAGTTATAGCAATTAAAAATAAGTACCGTCGTCGACTTGAACTGCAAGCTATAGCCTTCGTCTTGCTGTTAGTACAATGCACCCTAGAATCGAAGAATTTTTATCTAAGAAGCAGTAACATGTTTCACACTGATTGAATATTATTCCTTTTATTGTAATTATTAAGTAAACTTTAATTAGCAATTATCATCATTACACTTTTCTTTCTCATCTCTGGTTGCCATAGTAAATAAAAATTTCATTGAAAATATACAGTGTGTTCATTTGAAAATTTGCCACCTTGAAAAACTTTTAAATTAGTACAACTTTGTTTTGGAGGGAGATATTTCATAACCCCCCTCTAATCAGTTGGGGAACCTTCCTGTCCACCAAAAAGTGGGGTAGTGGTCCGCGAGATTAAATATTTTCCACTTGGTGGTCCATGAGGATCAAAAGATTGGCGACCGCTGGACTAGAATAGTTTATTCATAGAGAAAAAAAAATGACATAAAATCTAAACAAAAAAGTAAAAATCTGGTGTGAAACACTCACACAACTTTCTCTTACTGCAGTACTCAAAATTATAATTGACAAATTTTATAGTTAGTGTTCCAATTTAATGAATTCGTCGAAAAGTGAAAACACTGTCCAGTAAAACTGTCCGGTTTACTAATTTCCTTGAAACTCGGAATTTGGGTCATATATTAATTTCTAGTTATTTCAATTTGGATGACAGAATTGAATAATCAACTGTGATAGCATTTTAATGAAAAACATAACACCCCTCCCCCAAAAGTCCCCTTAAATGAATTTATCAGGGGAAAAGTTTCAAATAAAGTTGTCAACTCTTTATATGTATAGTTAACAATGCTGGTTTAAAGAAAATCGTTGGAACCATTTTCGAGAAAATACCAGAAAACTGAAAATTATTTTTCAGTAAAAACGCACTTCCGGTTATCTATTTTTTTTCAAACTCGGAATTTCAACAACATATTTAATTCTAATTAACATTATTTAGATGACAGAATTGTCTAATATACTGAAACAGCAGTTAAGATGAAAACCTAACCCCACCCCTCCCCCAGAAGTGCCCTTAAATGAATTTTCCTGGAGAAATGTTTCAAATAAAAGTTGTAGCTCTTTGTAGGTGTAGTTGATATACCAAGTTTAAAGAAAATCTTCGGAGCCATTTTTGAGAAAATTGCAAAAACGTAAAAAAAACAACTAGTAAAGTGGTACTTCCGGTTGAGGAATATTGACACATAACGCACCGTCAGATCCCATGGTGATACCTAAACGTAATATCAAGTTTAACTTTCTACGATTTTTCGTTTTTGAGCGATGCTGTTACATACATTACACACACACACCAACACCCAAACACACACACAGACCATTTGCTAAAAACCACTTTTGGACTCAGGGGACCTCAAAACGGATATTTCCGGTGAAAACTCGATATCGAAAATTTGACACGATTACAATACTTCCTCTTACTAGGAGTAAGAGAAAGTAAAAAACGAAAAAAGGATAATACGAGCAGTGGAAGAAGGAAATGGAAAAATAGAAATAAATTCAAAATAGATTATTATGATCTGAATGTCTACAAATAATTATTAAATGGGAAATAATAAAATTCATTATTTCTATTATTTATCGAAATAATCGCAATAAAACAAAAAAAGAACTTGATTATCCACTTACTTCTTATTTTAGTTGTTACTTTATATTTTCGATATTTTTCCATTAACTATGATAAACTAGAAGAAAATAAGTTAGATAATTTTTTCAATATCCTTCAAATCAGCATATTATCGTATGTAAATGGTTCTCCTATCAATACCCTTGAAAATTAATAACTTATAAAAAAGCAATAAAGTCATAAACTAGGGATACACTTATTGTATATATATATATATATTCATTCATTAGCACTTACACTAAGTTCAAACTAATAAAAAAATTAAAATGGAACGCTGGGTTGGGAAAGTAGCCATCGTTACGGGCGCTTCTTCTGGTATGGGTTATGCCATAACGCAAGAACTAGCCAAATATGGCATGAAAATCGCCGCATTGGACAGAAATATGGACGGAATTGAGGTATAAACTATCTACTAAAAATATTTATTTCTATGTAATCTAGTTTATAATTTTATTATATTATTATTTAATTGCTAAGCAGTATTTAAAACAATATTCCATAATACTTGATTTAATTAGTCCAGAATTCGTTGCAATAGAATACTTAATTTTTAAGCTTTTACTTGAAACTGTATCTTTAAAATTCAGAGTAGGAGAATTTGTAAAAACGAAAAAATGATTGTAATGCCAAATCCTCTATGATCTGTAGGACATAAGATGGCTGTCTTAAGTCACTGTGTCCGTTTATTATTTGTACTTATCTTTTCTGAAAGCGTGTTGATAGCGTATTTCAGCAAACAATTAGGTCACTCTTTTCAAGGCTGCTTAGTCTTTCATAACCTAATAATAAAAAAATTTATTATTTAGGCGTGGTCTCCATTGTGATTCCAAGGGATTTTGTAGGAACATTTTGTAGATCCTGTAGAAGCCGGTCGTGCGCCACCTTATTTCTCTGATACTTTGATAGTTCATGCCTCACAAACTTTGTGTCAGACTCTACACAGACATCTAGTTTCATCACCCCAGCCAAACAATCCTAAACCAAAGTCAACTGACCAGTTTCGGATTTTCATCCATCGTAAGAGCAAATTCACTAAGTTCGTGTAGAGAGTTCACTTCAACGTAATGTTTCTGTTACACTCACATTTGTTGATTATATATGTGTGCGGGAGGTTATAAGGTTATGTTACTATAACAAAAGAAGAGTATATTTTATTAGTGTTGTTAAGTATGTCAGTGTTTTATCAAGTCATTTTTATTAGGTGG
This sequence comes from Triatoma infestans, assembly GCA_011037195.1. Taxonomy (NCBI): domain Eukaryota; kingdom Metazoa; phylum Arthropoda; class Insecta; order Hemiptera; family Reduviidae; genus Triatoma; species Triatoma infestans. The sequence goes on from JAAEAF010001807.1 coordinate 38,760, forward strand.
AGAGCGATAAAAAATTTCAGGAATATACTGTACTAATAAGAATAGATACAGTTTGATAAAAGGCAATGCAAAGTTTATGGACAGTCAAAAGTTTGTACAAGTAATAAATAAATGTGAAATAGATTGTCGACTTTGAAGGGCAGCCGCATCTGCCGTAAAATGGGCGTAACGCGTGCAACGTTGCCACTAACGAACTCTCTTATTTTGGTAATAAAGTGTTATCATTTGGACGTGCTGCTCAATCGTACAATTTGCCATGCTGATTTGGCATATATATCTCAATAATAAACAACAGATGAGACAGACGCCACCAAAACAACATGGCCGCCACAGGCTGCCAAAATCGACCCGCCCTTATTGAAAAACCCAATACAAGCAGGGTTAATTTTATAACTAAAATGTGGTTATAAAGTATCCTTCAAAACATGGTATTTATTATATACTATTTTCTAATGTCTAATCATAATTTGTAATAATTCCATTTTGTCATTAAATACACACATATAGTTACATAACCTTATAACCTCCCCGCACATATATACTTCCAACAAATCAAAAATGTGTGTGTGTAACAGAAACATTACGTTGAAGTGAACTCTACAAGAACATGGTGACTTTACTCTGACGATGGATGCATGCTACGACGGATAAAATACCAGAAATTAGATATATATTAAAATTAGAGCTTATCTTGTATTATATTAAATTATTTGTTTGTTTTTTTTTCTAATCTTGTTCGTTAAGTATATAAATAATAATAAAGTCAACGAGTTGAGAATCAAAATAAAGTAGAACTCATTTCAAAACTATCACATAAAATAGTTTTTTAAATATCACAAGTGATTATATTCGATGTAGATATTGACACTTGATCATTAGTACTGAAAAAAATCTGGTGTGAAACACTCAGACAACTTTCTCTTACTCCCGTTCTCAACATTATAATTGTCAAATTTTATAGTTTGTGTTCCAAATTTAAGGAAATTCGTCGAAAACTGAAATAAACTGTTCAGTGAAAGCGCACTTCCGGTTTACTAATTTCCTTGAAACTCGCAATTTTGGCCATCTATTTATTTCTAATTAATTTTTTCTTGGATGATAGAATTGTATAATCAACAATGATGGCACTTTAGAGATTAACATAACCCCACCCCTACCCTAAAAGTGCCCTTAAATGAATTTTCCCAGAGAAATGTTTAAAATAAAAGTTGCAGATCTTTGTATGTTTAGTTTATATAAGAAGTTTCAAGAAATGGTCGGAGCCGTTGTTTTGAGAAAAATTGCGAAAAAGTGAAAAACAAAATCATTTAGTATAGGTAGTCAAGGAAGCGCACTTTCGGTTATCCGATTGTTTTTCAAACTCGGAATTTCAACAACATTCAATTCTAATTAAAATATTTAGATGACAGAACTGTTTAATAAACTGAACTAGCACTTTAGATGTGAATGTGACCCACCCTCCACGAAAAGCCTCAAATGAATTTCCCAGAGAAAATGTTCCAAATAAAAGTTGTAGCACTTTGTATGTGTAGTTGATATAACTAGTTTGAAAAAATCGTTAGAGCCATTTTGAGAAAATCGCAAAAAAGTAAAAAAAAAAAAAAAAATCTGGTAAAGTGGTACTTCCGGTTGAGGAATTTTGACAGATGAGCCACCGTCAGATGCCATGATGATACCTAAACGGAATATCAAGTTTCAACTTTCTGCGGTTTTTCGTTTTTGAGCTATGCTGATCACATACTCACACACGCAAACCATTTGCTAAAAAACCACTTTTTTGGATTCAGGGGACCTCAAAACGGATATTTCCGGTGAAAACACGATATCGAAAATTTGACATGATTACAAATACTTTCTCTTACTAGGAGTAAGAGAAAGTAAAAATACGTGTTAACATTATATCCTATCAGTTTTTCTACCAAGTGATTTGAAAAATATTAAATCCTTTTTTTGTTACAGGAATTGATGAAGAAGTGGAATAAAAATGGTAAAAAAAATAAAAATACTGATTTTTATTAATTTATTCAATAATTTTATAATATAGCAAACAATTATTTTTATTTCATATGAGATTTCGAATTGTCCACTAATTATTCGAGTGGCAAGCGCTCTAGAATTTTATACGAAACTGGAAACTCTCCCTAAGTTTATTTCTTAAGGAATTACTAAGCACTTTTCAAATTTTCAAAATTAAATATTTACTGGAAATAACTTCGCTGAATGGAATGGTAAATTGTGTGTGTGTGTGTGTGTGTGTGTGTCTATGTGTAATTGAAATATCACAAAAACAATAAAGTGCATATCTGATATCTTCGCCGCATCTGACACATAGGTTTCGGGGAAAATCCATCAGCCGGCAGGGCGCCACTTTACTGAATGTTTTTTTTTTCTGTTCACTGCAATTTTTTTTCAAAAACAGCTCAAACAATTTTCATTAAACTTCGCATACTTATTCCATTCCAAGATTTAGCAAACATTTTTCCACGAAAACTGATTTTTAGTGGGTTCCGGTGGAGGGGGGAGGGCGTAACATTAAATTTTCTTTTAAAGAGCCACTTCAATACAATCTAATTTTACAATTTTTTCGAATATGAATATTACTTTTATTTGAATATTTTTTTGGGGGGAATATCTCTGAATAGAGAGCATAACTTTAAACTACCGTTACAAGTTAGAAGTTGTTCAAATACCATACCGGGTGTGGTCACATTCGGGTAGACCTTATTCCCTAAAAACCAACAATTATTTCCTGCACCTATGGTTTTTTGTGTATATATATATATATATATATACAGGGTGACCAGAGTTATATGCTCCACCCACTTTTTTTTTAAACGGCGGGAAATTTCGAAAAAATAGAAAACACGTATTTAATCATTTTTAGTCTAGTTTATTTTCAGTGATTGATCCATTTTTTTATACCCCAATATCCCGAGATACAGCATCCAACTTTTTTTTTTCAAATGGAACATTATATTTTTTTTTGCATATTTTTATAGTAATTGAGCCTCTAAAAAAATTAAAAAAAAAAAAATTTTAAATCGGTTAGGTTTTTCAAAAGTTATGGTAATTTAAAATATGAAAAACAAATTTCAGTTTAATGTCAAAATTACCTTATTTTTTCTTTAAAGAATCTCTTCAAACTGGGCACCATCAACGGATAGGCAAGCCAAAGCTCTGGACTCCCACGCTCTGTTTGTAGCAGCACTTAGGTGGCAAAGTCAACATCTAGGCAGGCTAGAGTTATTCAACGTTCCATATCTTCGACTGAAGCCACGGGATTAAGGTTACTGTACACTTTATTTTTTAGATATCCCCACAAAAAAATAGTCCATTGGGGTTAAGTCCGGAGATCGAGGTGGCCATTGGATCGGACCATGAGTTCCTAACCACTTTACGTGGAAATTTCTGTCCAGGTAACGTCGAACAACTCTCGCATTATGTGCCGGGCAACCATCTTGTTGAAAATACATATCTAACCGACGTTTTAGAGGAACATCTTCAAGCAAAACTGGCAAAATGTCTCTTAAAAAAGTTAGATACCTTTCACCAGTTAAGTTCCCTCTGTAGAAGTATGGGCCGATTAGTTGGTTTCCTAAAACTCCACACCAAACATTTGTAGAAAAAACAACCTAATGGCGTGTGGCGAAGGTAACTTGTGGATTTTCTTCTGCCCATATTCTAAAGTTCCAACGATTAAGAAGGCCCATTGTTGGTAAACTTTGATTCATCAGTCCATAAAATTGTGCATTTTTTGTGGGGATAGCTAAAAAATAAATGTACAGTAACCTTAATCCCATGACTTCAGTCGAAGATATGGAACGTCGAAAAACTCTAGCCTGCCTAGATGTTGATTTTGCCACCTAAGTGCTGCTACAAACAGAGCGTGGGAGTCCAGAGCTTTGGCTTGCCTATCCGTTGATGGTGCCCAGTTTGAAGAGCTTCTTTAAAGAAAAAATAAGGTAATTTTGACATTAAACTGAAATTTATTTTTCATATTTTAAATTACCATAACTTTTGAAAAACCTAACCGATTTTAAAATTTTTTTATTTTATTTTTTTAGAGGCTCAATTACTATAAAAATATGCAAAAAAAAATATAATGTTCCATTTGAAAAAAAAAAGTTGGATGCTTTATCTCGGGATATTGGGGTATAAAAAAATGGTTCAATCACTGAAAATAAAGTAGACTAAAAATGATTAAATACGTGTTTTCTATTTTTTCGAAATTTCCCGTCGTTTAAAAAAAAAAGTGGGTGGAGCATATAACTCTGGTCACCCTATATATATATATATCGTTAGATGAATTAAAAGTCTACAAAAAAGTTCCAAGTTTGAAAAAGACAGATATAACAATAATTACCTACAGTAGTAGGGAAGGGATTAGCTCAGTGGTTAGCGCACTGGACTCCCACGCGGAAGACTTGAGTTCGAATCCAGCTGTGCTACCCTTAGATTTTTTTTCTACCTAGTAGCCACTACAGCTCACTGTCCGGTGATGAACAGTGTTGTCTGTAACGAGAGAACAATGTCCGGAGGCCGGCAGTGCACTGAGAAAGCTCCGGGCACCAATGACCATAGATGTTGACGCGCCTTAATTAAAAAAACAAAACAAAAAACAATTACCTACAGTAAAAGAAAGTCGGGTGTGGTTCATGCTTATAATATTTTTAAATTAGAACTATGACAATGAAGTGTATGTATGGTAGTGGAAGATATGATAAGGCTTAGACTAAGTAAGTGTTTGGGTTGGACACAGAGAGAGGCTAATTATAGTGAAAAAACTTATTTAGTAAAGTCAGACATTCGTTCAACCGATTTTCTTCGAACTAGGAATTTTAGCAACTTATATAATTCTAATTAATATTATTTAGTTGACACAGAATTGTATAGCACATTGTGCCCTTAAGTGAATTTTCCCCGAGAAATGTTTTAAATAAAAGTTGTAGTTCTTTATATGTGTAGTTCGATATTTGATATTCAAAGAAAATCGTTGCAGCAATTTTAGAGAAAATAGTAGAAACTGAAAAGTATTTTCATGTAAAGCGCACTATTACTTTCCTGTTACTATTATTATTAAAAGAAAGTAATTACTGAATCATATTAATATATGATTATGTGGAAAAAATACCTTTAGGAAAATTAAATAAAATCCTAATATGTGTATAACACGTACTCCATTCTTCCTCCATCTGTTTAAGTTCTTTTAGTGTAATTACTAAGATTTGATTATTTATGGTGTAATGTCGTTACAATGTTGATTTTACTTCTTACTGATTGCCATCCGACCTTAATATCTCACTCCAAATATCTCCACTAAACTATTCAAGTACTTTTTATAATTTTTTATTTATTTATTTTTTTTTATTTGTACTAAACATTTTTAGAGAATATGGACAGAATTAAAGGAATAAAATGTGATATAACAAAAACGGAAGATGTAGAATCAGCAATTAAATTGATTGATGATATATGGGGTGAAATTAATGTATTGGTCAATTGCGCTGGTGTATTAATATTCCAAACATTTACTGGTAAGTGTTAAATTTATAACAAATAATTACGTATATTTTATGTTTGTACTTTATAAAAGATGCGAAGTTTTATTGAAATATTGCAGAAGGAACTGGTGAAGGATTGACTAAGTTATTAGAAACTAATTTTTTGGGAACAGCAACATGTATAAGAGAAGTGATCGCCGTAATGAAGAGATATAATATCAAAGAGGGACATATTATCAACATTAACAGGTACCCTAGCCATTCAATATTTCTCCAAACAAGGATTAAAATCAATAATTATTTATATTTTTTGTAAAAAAAAAAAAATCATATCATGACTTAGATTTTTTATTATTCATCTTTACAAATCATTTTTTTTTATTTATATTAAGATTGGACTATTTTTTTCTAGCCAAACTATCTAGTACCACAAAACAAAATAAACTGGTTTATACACTGCGCGAGTTTAGGAAAGTGAAAAAACTCCTTTGATGGGCGCCTAAGAAAGTTTGTCAGGTTCCTTATCCAGCTGCCTCGCGAGCCATCTCCACCCCTTACGATTCGCAGGTCTAGACACGTTACAATAAGCGAGTTTTGATGTGCGCATCACATTCGCGAATCAGATTCGCGCAATGTAAACTCAGCTTAAGACGATAGTCTATACCGCAAGTCATTCATCACTTTGAATTTTATTGGATATGAACTTATCTACTGTTTGTTAATAATCGCGAGTTAGCAAAACTACAATAGTAAAACATAATGATTATCCAGCACGACTTTTATATTTTTCTAACACGGTAACTCCGCGTTTGCTCGTCTAGCGCGCAACCAATGAGCTAATCCCTTTCTAATCTATTTAAGTTTCTCAACCAATTAAATTGAAGAAAAAACAAAATTATTCTCATCTGAACGTATCAGATTTCCAGCTATTACACTTAAGTCTAGGAATTTATAAAAAAAAGTGTCTGTCAGTCAATAAATTCCAAAATAGAATTTATTTTCTCTTGATTACACTGTATTTAAATTGTTTAATTTATTCAAGAATCTTGATGTAATTAATAACAGTATAGATGATCCCCGAAATGTTTAAATGAATTTTTAAAACTATCTAATTTTTAAAAAAATTCAACAAAATGAAAGTTAAAGGAATTCAATTGAATGGAATATTCTACATCAGTTTTGATTAATTAGTTTACACATTTTTTACAGCATTTCAGGGCACTCACAACCAAAACGTGTAGATATGTGCGCTTATTCAATTTCTAAACATGCAGTGACCATAATGACAAAAACATTGAAACGTGAACTTGATGAACAAAATCTTCCAATCAGAGTAACTGTAAGTATCTATATAAAACATTATTATTATTATTATTTTAAAATAACCAAATAATTATTAGCATTAATTAATAAAATTCTATTGTGTAGAAAATTATTTTGAAAACTCATTTGAATTTTCTATCTTTAATTGCATTTATTTTTCGCACATTCAGGGTTTAGTAATAGATTGGGAATAGATTTATATTGAATTATGATATCCTGTTTCTTTATCTGTTTAACACAGACAAAGAGCATTTGAACAAATTTATGGTGGGCATATAAAAGTGTCTGAATGTTATTTGATTTAATATTCATATTATATCTTTTATTAATCATTCAAAACATCTAGGATGAACATCCTGTCTATGATAAGTACTTGTAGAAGAACATATGAAACAGAGTGTACAGTATGTACAGTCCAAACGCATTGGTTAATAAAAATGTTATGATTTCATACTGCATTAGAATTAAGACAATCTTTAGAAGGTTACAATCGAGGTTTGTATAATCATGAAAAATGGATTGATATAAAATAGTCCTAATTAGGATCCATGGGCAAATTCGAAACATTTTACAGATTTTCTAAGGAAAACAGGTATAAGTGGCAAATATTCAGGAAAATATCGATCGATTCAATGGGTCTGAAGAAAAATTTCCTTTGTACAGTTCTCATTATGGGCAAAAATGAAAAAAATAAATATATTCTTTTAGAGGGTGGTAGAAACTTTAAAAGAGTACTCCACCCACATCTGAAGCAAATAACCCTTTTTATATAGCTTTTACTAGAGATGATGTGGAAAATATCGTTTGCAGGTTATGTAAACACTACTAGTACATAGATTTCATATCATGTTAATACGCGATAGTTGATAGGTAAAAGTGAGACAAACAAAGTGAGGCAGGGGGTGGCTATAATCCTACCATTCTGGTATCCCCCACTTAGGTGAGAAAAGAAGAGGATGGAGTCACGCGTCATTGTCAGTTCTCCTCCCCCCGTCGACTGGCTTCGATGGCTAAAGTGAGGAGGAGACGGCATGACTGCTACAGTACCCCCTGGTTCCATGCTACTTCTAATGGAAGCTGCGATGGATATCGTGGGGAGAAAGAAAGCGCCATCCCAGCTCGAGTGGTCCTAAATAACTACTTCGGCGCTAATGACCTAAGTTGTCGATGCGCAAAATATATATATATTCTTTTTTCTTATTTCTTAAAAATGATAATGATAAGGAACTGGGCAAATAAAGATGTCCTCAGATCGTGGAATGTCTCGATCGACGACTGCTCAAGCGACTGCTTAAACTTTGGTAAAACTGTTCTAGGTAGCGAGTAAGATTGATTCAATTTTGTGTTTCTCCGTTTTTCGGATCCTATCAATTTATAATGATTTGGATCATATTACACATAGATTTGCTCTGAGCAAGTTTATGCTATCACACTATTTTGACAAAAACATCCTGCTGATGGGCGAACAGCCGAAACCGGTCGATGACCGCAATAGAAGCACGCTATCACGGAAAATATATCTGATACAATGCCACGAGATCTTGTTCCAATTAACTCTATTCCAGTATACCTAAACTGTTATCACACAACTCACTTAAATCTTCTTAACCTAACTCAGTGATCCCATTTCCAAAGATCCGAATAACCTATTTTTACTCTGTTATCAAAGAAAAATCTAAAATTTTTACTTTTTTAGAGTATCAGTCCTGGACGTGTTCAAAGCCCTATGACTGCGCATCTTAAGGATAATGTGCCAGCGCTTAATCCTGAAGATATAGCTGATGCGGTAATTTATGCATTGAGCACTGCACCACATGTTAATGTAAGTAAATAATTTTACATTTTTATGTAATCAAATTAAAGAACTAATTAAATAATGATGATTTTTTTTTTTTTTTTATCTTGCAGATTTCCGAATTGACTATCGAACCGTCACGTAAACATTAACATTATAATAACCAATAAAGTAATAATGATAGTCATTAACAATAATGAAATCCTATAATTTGGTAATCATGTTAATATTAAATATGTAATTATCAGTGGCGTTTCCTGGTATTCAAAGAAGGGCGTTTTTTTTAATCCACCGCTAAATTATAAGACTTCTATTGGTTAGCGATTTTGTTTAATTAATAGTATTGTACTTCATTTTTTTGTGATGGTTTATAAAATTTAATGAAATTAATGATCTAGAAAGTGTGAAATTTTTAATCGAAAATAAACTGACATAGCATAATTTTTTGTGTGTGTTTTCCATTATTTTTTTCTTCTCATACATATGTAATGGGATTCGAATCATTAGAATCATTGATATTCGTAAGGATCCAAAGAACCAAAGATTCGCATCAATAGGTTCTGAATTATTAGTTACTTCTTACCTAGGCTAAACTAGGGAGGAAGAATTGCATACAATGAGAGAGGGCTAGCCCTATGGGAAACAGTTTAACAACAGTATTACAACAGTTATCGACACCAGTCAGCAAACATCATTCTATTTTCGAATGCTCAGCAAGTCTGTCTCTCTCTTAATTATTCTCTCGTTACCTTATCCTTTAATATTATTCAAAAAGTCCTTGCAGTTATTATATATTTCTATTCATTATGCCAGTGTTCAGCATATCTACAAGTTTATTTATTGGCTTCGTAAATATCTCTCTGATGCTCTCCTTCTCACGCCTACCATACTCAGATAATAATAGATTATTTACAACTTTTTTAAAAATTTTATCGTTTATTACGACTTCTTATGTTGGGTCGTCAGGTCTCTTCTTGCCTCGTGACTTTTCTATCCAGCTGATCTCCATCTCTCAGCTTTATTCCAGCCATAACTTCTCACCCTCCTTCTCCCACCTTCTTGCTGGTCTACATTTCCTCCTTGGGGTTACTTGGGGTGATCCATTTTTTTCTAGATGATCACTTTCTGATCTTCTTCCTTCCGGCATTCCTCTACGGCGCCGCATACAATGCAAATTTCCTTTTCAATCAGAGATATTTTCCGTGATAGCCTGCTTATTTTGGTGGTCAACGACCCGTTTCAGTTCGGAATATATATTTCCGATGTAACCATCGATATCGAAAATCTGATACGATCACAATACTTCCTGTTACCAGCAGTAAGAGAAAGTAATATTTAGTAATGATGCATTTCCGGGCAAAAATGCTTTTATTTCAGAATCGTAAATGAAAACTAAAAGAATATCAAATCTGAGCTTGCAGCTATTTTTAGTTTTTGAAATATTTTCTACATACACCACACACACACACACACACACACACACACACCATACACTACAAACACATAGAACATTCACTAAAAACATTCATGCAACACAACCGTAAGAAATAGTGAAAGGAAGATACGTAGTGATAATCATATTAAAGTTAAAGTAAAACTATAGTGAATTAATAATTACAAATGTGATCTACAGAGAGAGAGTGTTCATTAATACTTTAATGGATTATTGTAGACCGCACACAAATATGAACAGACCAGAAAGAAGGTGATCTAATTTTTAATCATATAGATTAGTTAAATCAGTAATTACACCAAGACAACTTTGAGTAGGGGAGGTCGGTATCTTTCTCACTGGGCATTGTGGTTAAAGGAGGCATCTCTATATTATGGGGCCCATGCCTGATCTCATTTTGTAGAGTTTGTGAGACTCTACTCACAATAGAGGAGGAAACACCCATACATCTAATGATGGATTGTTTGGGCTGTGAGGAGATTAGGTTTAGGACCTTCGGCCGGAATAGGATATCGGTAGAGGATCTTAAGCTATGTCCTTTTAAGGTTTTGGTCTGATTTGTTCGATCTGTGGTAAAACTTAGATGAGTAAAACGTGGGCCTGGACTTTTGTTCTAGACCCAGTAGTTTTTATGGGTAGCCATATGGGCCCAGAGAGGCTTTGGATAGCGTAGGGTTTCGCCCTCCTCTTTCTTGAATAATAATAATAATAAATAATAATAATAATAATAATAACAATAATAATACACCAAGATAAAAATGTAATGAAAAAAAAAAAAAAAATTGCTTTAAATGAGGAAAAGAATATGAGAAAAATTGTATGGGAAATTTAATATTATTGCAAATAGTTAAGAAAATACCCGGAAATCGTGAGTGTTCGTTATTGAGATGAAGTTCATAATAGTTTGCTATCAAACTGACGTTTAATCCAACTTGCAGTAATGTCCATCTGGATACTTACTGGTTGAAATTATAAAGCAACTATCGATTAGCATTTATATGTCTTTATATATTTACCTGTTAAGTTTTTGTTATATTATAAAAATTATTAATTAAAGACTTATCTAACCATCTACTATCATAATATCAAAAGTCATAGATTACAAGTTTTTTTTTTATTTTTTGGTACAGAAGTAAATTTTTTCATATGATATCCACATTCATACATGCAATGATTAATTCGAGTTCTGGCAAAAATTAAAAAAAAAAAAAAACATAAAACAAATATTGAAGATATAATTGTAAATAATTGTTTCAGTTTGCTTTAGTCAATTTTAAGTGAGTTAATTCAAATTTAACGGGATTGGCGAATCTGCAAACCCGTGCATCTTGCACACCAGCTCTTCTGTAAAACCTTATTATTTCAAGTATTATCAATAAATAAATGATTGCTTGATAACAAGCAATTTGATTTTACAGTTTTTTTGGCAATAAGGAACAAAAAATAGCCTTACCATTTTCCTAAATCTAAGAATGCGGAGGGGTAATAGGACATATTATCTCTTTACAATTACTGGTCGCAAAACTGATACCCCGAAAATGATAATTTAAATAATTATGAACACTTTAATAGAATTAAAATATTTTTTGAGATGTAGGGATCAGAAAATCGATTTGTCTATATTTTTTTGTTTTAGTTAAATACTTTCGTGATCTGAAAATTGCAGATGCATTTCACATGAATTAATTAATCAGGCCAGCGCCGTATAGGCGTACAGGAAGGCGTATAGACAAGAAACAACGGTCGCCAAACTGGGATCGGCGAAAGAATTGTTAAAGAACAAGGATTTCTTTGGCAGAGTCAATCAAATTTCCCATCTTCCTACTAATGTAAGTTATCCGCTACTAAAACGTTAACGGGGCCTTTTCCGAAGAGAAAAGCCTGTGGCTGCTCCGGACAAACTCAGTGGAAACGGGTTGGGGTTCAGGTAGAAGAAAAAAAAAGCAAAGCTCCGTCCTCAACAAGTTTACTTTCAAAATATAGACAAAAAAAACCTGTACAAAACATAAACAAGTAAAAGTATTCAAATTAAGCAATTATAATTATTCGAATTATAATTATTACTCAAAACTAAATTTAATTCAGGCATATCAAGAGCTCACTTTTGGTGAAAAGGCTATTAAAATGTCACAGCAACATATTTGTGCGAAAAAACATTCTCGGCAGTTATAGCAATTAAAAATAAGTACCGTTGTATCCACTTGAACTGCAAGCTATAGCCTTCGTCTTGCTGTTAGTACAATGGTCTCTAGGATCGAAGAATTTTTTATCTTAGAAGCAGCAACATGTTGCACACTAGTTGAATAATGAATATTATTCCATTTATTGTAATTATTAAGTAAACTTTAATTAATAATTATCATCAATAGACTTTTCTTTCTCATTTTTCATGGTTGCCATGTTAAATAAAAATTTCATTGAAAATATACAGTGTGTTCATTTGAAAACTTGCCACCTTGAAAAACTTTTAAATTAGTACCAATTTTTTAAAAATCGCTGAAACACGTCAATTTTGTTTTGGAGGGAGACGTTTAATAACCCCGTTCTAATAAGTTGGAGAACTTTCTTCTCCTCCAAAAAAGTGGGGTAGTGGTCCGCGAGATTAAATATTTTCTGCTTGGTGATCCGTATGGTTCAAAATATTGGCGACCACCCGGACTACAATAGTTTATTCATAGAGAAAAAATGACATGAAATCTAAAAAAAAAAATAGGATAATAGCAGTGGAAGAAGTAAATGGAAAAAACAGAAATAAATTGAAATAGATTTTTACGAATTGAATGTCTACAAATAATTAAACAAATGGCAAATAATAAAGCTCATTATTTCCATTATTTATCGAGAAAATTGCGATAAACCAAAAAAAAGAACTAAAGTGCTGTTATTATCCACGTAGCTAAATTATTTTAATTGGTAACTTTATATTTTCGACATTGTTCCATTAATTATGAAATAAAATTTAAAAAAAAATCGTTTATTTTTAGAAGAAAATAAGTAGGATAATTTTTTTCAATATCCTTCAAATAAGCAAATTATCGTATGTAAATGAGTTCTGCTATCAATATCCTTGAAAGTTAATAACTTATATTAAAAAGCGATAAAGTCATAAACTAGGGATGTATTTATTGTATATTTTTATATATATATATATATATATATATACATTCATTAGCACTCATACTATAAGTTCAAACTAAAAAAAATTAAAATGGAACGCTGGGTTGGGAAAGTAGCCGTCGTAACGGGCGCTTCTTCTGGTATGGGTTATGCTATAACGCAAGAACTAGTCAAATATGGCATGAAAATCGCCGCATTGGACAGAAATATGGACGGAATTGAGGTATAAATTATCTACTAAAAATATTTATTTCTATGTTATCTAGTTTATGATTGTAAACCTACTGTGAACTGTAAGACATAAGATGGCTGTCTTAAGTATCTGTGTCTATGTATTGTTTGTAGTAAACTTATCTGAATGCGTGATAAACTGGAGTTTACGTGTGAGGGCGCTAAACTCATCATTAACCCAGCAGGCTATAAATGATGGTAAATGTTCGGAAGTGTTAATATAAGTTTTGTTCATGTAGGAAAACAGGCATAAGGGGGCGCCTTAATACCTAATGAAATAGCTATCCTGGAATATCCACCGATCTCTAAATATATTTTGAGATAAAGCCTTTTTGCTATCTACAAATCAAAATCGGAAGATGGGCAGCCAAACGTTTCACTTTCTTATAAGTTATCTTAAAAACAAAATACCCCAATAATCAGTAAACAAATAGGTCTCTCTTTTCAAGGCTGCTTAGTCTTTCATAACCTAGTGATAAAAGAATTTATTATTTCTCCCTTGTGATCCCGAGGGATTTTGAAGGAACACTTTGTACATCCTGTAGAAGCCGGTTCACGCGCCAGCCAACTCGTCCGCCACCTTATTTCTCTCATACTTTGATAGTTCATGCTTCACAAACTTTCCAAACAATCCTAAACCAAAGTCAAATTTAAATTTAGTATGCTGTTGAATCCAATGAAGGACAGCAGACGTTTTCCTCTTTCCCAGAAATCGGCACTTCTAACATTACAGAAGCTCAAGGCATGAACCGATTAACAACCATTAATATTTCCACTGTTCATTCCAATTGGGAATTATTCTTGAAGCCAGGTCATACTTCTTGGTTTTCCCACCCAGGCCTCAACGATCTAATCCATAAGAACTATGAGCCAGTCGTTACACAAGTTTTAATCAAGCACTGTTATATTATTATTTAATTGCTAAACAGTGTTTTAAAACAATTTTGCATAATACAGTGACTTGATTTAATTACGGCAGAATTCTATCCAATAACGGAATATGGTTGTAATGCCAAACCTCACTGTGATCTGTAAGACATAACATGGCTGTCTTAAATCTCTGTGTCTGTTTATCTTTGTATGTAGTTGATCATTATTATTGAAAAAATATATAATATTAAATCCTATCAATTTTTCTACCAAGTGATTTGAAAAATATTCATAAATTCTTCTTCTGTTACAGGAATTGGTGAAGAAGTGGAATAAAAATGGTAAAAAAAAAAAAAAAAATATTAATTTTATTTTATTAATTTATTTAATAATTTTCATAATTTATATGAACCGGGAAATTGTCCCTAAGTTTAATTTCTTGAGGAAACTATTACATACTTTTCAAATTTTCGATATTAAGTATTTACTGAAAATAGCTTCGCTGAATGGAATTATAAACACAATATTAAAAAAAAAAAAAACAATAAAGTGCAAATCTGATATCTTCACCGCATGTGATACGTACGTTTCGGGGAAACTGTATCAACCGGCAGGGGACCACATTACTGAAGGTTATTCTATAGTTTATAAGTTTATTAAGTATTTCGTACTTATTCTTATACATAAACACTTATAAACACATTTTTGGAGGAAGACTGATTTTTATTGTGTTCCGTGGTGGGTGGGGGGTGGGAGCTGTAACATGAAATTATTTTTTTTTAAAATGCCACTTCAATGCAATCAAATTTTGCATTTTTTTTTTTGGAATATCTCTGAACAGAACATAGCTTTAAACTACCGTTACAAGTTAGAAGTTTTTCAAATACCATACCGTTGTGCCACATTCAGGTAGACCTTATTCCCTAAAAACCAACAGTATTTCCTGCACCTGGAAGAATATGATAAAGCTTAGACTAAGTAAGTGTTTGGGTTGGACAGAGAGAGGCTAATTATAGTGAAAAAACGTATTTAGTAAAGTCAGACATTCGTTCAACCGATTTTCTTCTAACTAGGAATTTTAGTAACTTATATAATTCTAATTAATATTATTTAGTTGACACAGAATTGTATAGCACATTGTGCCCTTAAGTGAATTAAGTTCCATTAAATGAATTTTTCGTCCTCACGCGTTGGTCTAGTGGCTAGCGCACTCGCCTTTCGTGCAAGAATTGGGGGGTTCGATTTCCGTAAGGGCAAAGTCGGTGTTAAGTAGCGTCTTAGGTAGGTAGCGAAGGCCGGAACGGTACTTACGTATTAACGCCACCGCAACTACACATTTGGCGGTTATTAAGTGCCGCCAATCTACATCTAAAATTTTTGCGACAAATCATAAAATAAAACACTTTATTTAAAAACAAAGTAGTCAATCGGATTTCGGTGGAAAATGGGCCGATATAGTGTTTAACATAGATTCAAAACAGTTCTCTATTTTCTTTCACCTGATATTGCCGCCATATGAACTCTGATAAATAAGATACCAAATGATGTCTCGCTGTCCCCCCTATGTTACTATGTCCCCTGTCTCGCTATCCCCCTATGTCTTTATTGGCGCCAAACTTCTGCTGATGTGGCGTTAATACGTAAGTACCGCCGGAACTAAACAGCTTGGAAGGGTTTTAAATTAATTTTCCCCGGTGAAATGTTACAAATAAAAGTTGTAGCGCTAGTTATACGTGTAGTTAATATATCCAGTTTCAAGAGAATCATTGGAGCCACTTTAAAGAAAATATCAGAAAATTGAAAACTACATTCTGTAAAGTGCACTTCCGGTCCATCCGATTTACTTCAATCTCGGGATTTCGACAACATATTTCATTCTAATTAATATTATTTACATGATAGAATTGTATAATAAACTGAAATAGCATTCTAGAGAAACCCATAATCTCTCCCCCAAAAGTGCCCTTAAATGAATTTACCTGGAAAATGTGTCAAATAAAAGTTGTAGCTCCTTGTACGTACATGTTGTTGATGTACGATACATACAGAAAATTTTTTGATGATTACTGAAAAAACTCTTCATTAAAGTGGCACCGGAAATCTTCGTGTCTGACACGGTGGTAATATTTAAACGTGAATACCAAGTTTGAGCATTTCTGAAACTTTTTATTTATTAAGATATTCTGTTCACACATACATAAATACAGATTATTTTATAAAACCACTATTTCGGACTCAGGGGACCCCAAAACATTTATTTCCGGTTAAAACGCAATTTCGTAAATCTGACACGATCGTAATACTTCCTGTTACTATTATTAGCAAAATAAAGTAATAAATGAATAATATTAATATATGATTATGTGTAAAACAAAAAAAAAATACCTTTGTTTGAAGAATAAGAAAATTAAATAAAATCATATGTATATATCACATACTCCATTCTTCCTCAATCTATTTAAGTTCTTTTAGTGTAATTACTAAGATTTGATTATTTATGGTGTAATGTTGTTACAGAGTTGATTTTACTTCTTACTGATTACCTTCCGACCTTAATATCTCACTTCAAACAATCTCACTAAACTATGAAGTAATTTTTATAATTTGAACTAAACATTTTTAGAGAATATGGGCAGAATTAAAGGAATAAAATGTGATATAACCAAAAAGGAAGATGTACAATCAGCAATTAAATTGATTGATGATACATGGGGTGAAATTAATGTATTGGTCAATTGCGCCGGTGTATTAATATTAGAAACATTTAGTGGTAAGTGTTAAATTTAACTAATAATTATGTATATTTTATGTTTTTTTTTTTTTATAAAAGATGCGAAGTTTTATTGAAATATATTGCAGAAGGAACTGGTGAAGGATTGACTAAGTTATTAGAAACTAATTTTTTGGGAACAGCAACATGTATAAGAGAAGTGATTGCCGTAATGAAGAGACATAATATCAAAGAGGGACATATTATCAACATTAACAGGTAACTAGCCATTCAATATTTCTCCAAACAGGGAAGATTATTATTATAAACAGGGAATTATTATTAAAATTAATAATTATTTATATTTTTTGTAAAAAAAATCATATTACGACTTAGATTTTTTTATTTTTCATCTTGACAAATCATTTTTTTTATTTATATTAAGATGGCAGTTTTATTTTCTAGTCAAACTATCAATAATCATACCATGAAACTAATTTTTGGGACAAAATAAATCCATCAGAAATAACGATTATTCCATTAGCGGAAAGTGTTTCTCCCCCAATGTAAAACTCAATTTCATTTATTGACAAAGAAAGAAGGTTATTGACTGTTTTTTTTTTTATATTTATCTTTAATTGACACTATACTGGCTATACATATCAATACATTGCCCTAGTCATAACTAAATTGCGCCCTAAATATCTATGCTATCTAAGTACTATATAAATTTAAGAAGGACGGTACCGAATTATCCTGGAAACTCTTGATTACCTCAACCTAAATTAAAATCAAACTACACATTCGTATCAATAGTTTCAACTCACTAAGACATCCCAATAAATACACTCATACGTATTAGACATTCACTCTAATAAATACAAGCAGCTCAATAGATACACTCAAGTTAAAAAAAAAAACGTTCATCCTAAAGCGGCGTTTACACGATCAATAATATTGACAATACTTTAGAGTATTGACAATAATATTGATCGTGTAAAGTAAAAAAAATGTATTGATGGTCGGTATTGACAAGAGTATTGATGAAATTCAGATTTTCTATCAATACTGAGAATTGGAGGGGATATCGACAATATTATTGGTCAGTTCAATAGTTTTATCGAACGTTGCAACTAACCTGTACAAAACAAAAGCGATACTATTATAATAGGTTAAAGAATTCTATGTAATGAACATCTCCTATAATATATTAAAGTTGACTGGCCCAATTAATTTAAAATTTCCATTTTAAGAAAAACATTTCAGTTTGAACTCTGACAATTGCACTATTAGAAAAATCGTATGAGTGTTTCGCAGTTAATTTAATTTTTTGTTTCAAAAAGGGTTTTTATATGCCATGCTGTTTAATATAGAGAGAAAATAGGCTTCTAACTTTCCTTCCGAATGGTAGGCATATTAAATCACTACATGTCTACATGAAAAGTCAATCAAACAATTTTCCTTGTTTATGCCTGATTTTGGTGGAATGTTAGATAAAGATTTAGTATTTTGCCTTCTAAGGTGTTAATAAAAAATAAATGTATCTAAAACATGCAACACAAAATTACCAGAATTATATTATATTTTATTAAATATATCATTAGGATAAATGTTTATTTTCGATGTTTTATAAAGGAATTAATTAAGAGTGAACGATAGTGGAAGTAATTTAAATAAGAAACATTAGAGCTGTCCCCCTTGAGTTTTCTATACAATATTAATAAAGTGAGCAGCAGGGTAAAGAGCTAACTATAACCATGGGCCAAAATAATAGCTACGCAAGCTTTAGAACGATTATTCATTTTTTAAAGGTTAAAAAAAAACAACTAAACTGATGAGTATAAACACGTAAATACACTCTCCTAGTGGCAGAAATAGTAAGTAGTATTGACAATAATATTGATCGTGTAAAGTAATGAAATATTGATAGTGGTTAGTATGAGTATTGATGTTAATATTGTCAATACTGGTATTGACAATAATATTGATCGTGTAAACGCCGCTTTATAAATACATGCATCCCAATAAATACGGTCATACCAATCCAATAAATACAAGTATACTTCTCTTGCGCACAATTAAAATATTGTGATGGAGTACTCGGATATTCCTCCATCACATCAAATACTTAACCTAAAACTAAAATAAAATCTATTTACAGCACATCACACGCGTGCCGGATTGCCAATTCCTTATTGACTGTTAAAGTGACATAAATATGTTAGTGAAACAAATGAGATAAATATGTTGAGATTTTCCAGTTTTTGCCTAATTTATTCATTGAAAACTTTAACAATCAAAAAGATTTGAAAAAATGGAAAATTTAGATGAAAAAAAAAAATACATTTATCTATACCAAACCTTTATATTTTAAAAATTTATTGAACATCAATGGCGGCTACTGGTATTCGTGATTTTGAGAGAAATACTAAAAAACAAATCACACAGCTTAACTCCTTATTTCTGAGCAAAACACAAATCACTCAAAGGGGTAATAATTAATTTTTGATTGAAATAAGAAAAGTGTTAACGGATTAATTTTTACTTTATATATAAAAATCATAAAGAAAGTTAAAAAATATCGATCAAAAATAACTTTCATTTATCAACTCATAAAGTTCAAAAATTTGTCACGAAATTTAACCAAAAATTTAGTGAATAGTTACAGTGGACTTAATAATGCGAATTTTGTCTTAAAAATAACTCTTATAATCAATCCCTGATTTGATATGAAAACTGCAATAGATATTACGTCATAAGATTGATTATATGGAAACTTATTATATAAAAATAAATAATCCTAAGCGTATTTATAAAGAAAAAAATCTAGACAGCTTTTAGCTTATTGCATAACAACTTATTCAAATTTATTAAAAACTAAGCTAGAAATTTATGGTTACAATACTTATGTGACGTGATTATCAATAAAGTAACTCATAGTGTGCAGCTACGTAACAAGAAACTAGGTATTGTTTCCCTAGTACCTTGGATTTTTCATGTTCATACATGACGAATGAAATTAAGAACTTGCCTGACTTGTTGGGATGGAGATTATTCTCAATCATCAAATTTTTCCATTTTGTATTTGAGAGTAAGGGGGCTATCCTCAGAATAACTTTCATTCATGATTTCCCAGCATCTACAGGCGAAAATTCACACAGACAGATCACGCTCTATGTAGTAAGCATCGGAATTAGAAGTTCTTAATCCTATGCAATAGATATGCCGGTATTAAAATACTGGATTTATATGATATGGTTAGAAAAATGGTATGGGAATGTTTCGGCAAGTTAGAGTCTCGTTCGTTATCGGAATTAACCAGACAAATCGATCCACCAACTAAGAACGGCCATGCACCACTACCCACTGAATCAAGAAAGAGCTATCAATCTGTCAATCCTTCCAATGTCCTGGCCTGGTGAGGTTTCCCGTGTTGAGTCAAATTAAGCCGCAGGCTCCACTCCTGGTGGCGGCCTTCCGTCAATTCCTTTAAGTTTCAGCTTTGGTTTTCCGGGTGGAAGCTCCCCGCCGTGGCTAATAAATTTGCCCTAATGTGGGTCGACACGTTAACAAGAAAAAATTACATCCTCATCATAGGATCAGAATCTTTTTAGGATAGCTTCTAATATGTTCGCAAAGACTTCAGAACCTAAGAGGAAATCAAGAAGAGTATTTCTCTGGAGAACCTTCCCAAAACTGAGTCACGCTTAAAACTTTTTCGGGCAAAATTGACTGGAAAAGGTCAATAGCGTTGCATGTGGAACTGAGCAAAGTTAGACAGATTCCCGTATCGGGCATTGCAACTGTGTTCTGTAGCTATAGACAACACTGCCCATCATCGGACAGTGAGCTCCTACGCTGCATTTGAACCCGGGTCCTCCCGTTGCTAGTCTAGCGCGCAACCTCTGAGCTTTCCTACCGTTTCCAATCTATTTACGTTTCTCAACCAATTAAATTAAATAAAAAAAAAAATTATTCTCATCTGAACTTATCAGATTTTCAGATTTTACACTTAAGTCCAGAAATTTATTTTAAAAAAAAAGAAAGTGTCTTGCAGTCAATAAATCCCAAAATAGAATATATTTTCACTTGATTTGACTCAAGATTCTTGATATAATTAATTACAGTTTAGCTGATCCCGAAATGTTTAAAATATACATTAGTGTTAATAATATAATGGATGTGTTGGATGGAGAGAATTGGTTTTGTTTGATAAGTTGATAAGAAGATTTGGTTAATTGATATATTAATAATGAGACACTGACTAACTGGACTTTACAATGGATGAATGTTTTAGATTGAGTGGTAAGAGAATGACATGTAGCGATTACTGATTTCCACTGTGTTTAACTGTGTCTTTATGTTTATTTATACCGCTTCTCCCAAAATCCCACTCCAGTCCGAGAGAGTGGTTGGGCTTCTCTTGCTCTCTTTGGATGCTGCTTCTCTTGCTGTTACGATAATGTATTTTTAAAACTATCTAATTTTTAAGAAAAATTAACAAAATGACAGTTAAGAGAATTCGATTGAATGAATGTACTACATCAGTTTTGATTAAATAGTTTTTACATTTGTTTTACAGCATTTTAGGGCACTCAGAACCAAAACGTCTAAATATCTACCCTTATTCAATTTCTAAACATGCAGTGACCATAATGACAAAAACACTGAAACGTGAATTTGATGAACAAAATCTTCCAATCAGAATAACTGTAAGTATCTATATAAAAAATTATTATTATTTTTTAAAAATAAGCAAATAATTATTAGCAATAATTAATAAAATTCTATTGTGTAGAATATCATATTGAAAACTCCTTTGAATTTTCTAGCTTTAATTGCATTTATTTTTCGCACATTCAGGGTTTATTAATAGATTGGGAATAGATATATACTAAATTATGATATCCTGTTTCTTTATCTGTTTAACACAGACAAAAAGCATTAGAACAAATTTACGGTCGGAACATAAAAGCGTTTGAATGTTGTTTGATTTAATATTCATCATATCCTCTTTCATTAATCATTCAAAACATCTAGGATAAACATCCTGTCTATGATAAGTACTTGTAGAAGAACATAACGAAACAATTCATAATTGTAAAGTTAAATTTTGGAAATTGTAAAATATGTACATTCCAAACGCATTGGTTAATGAAAATGTTAACTTCATATTGCGTTAGATGGGGCGGGTGTTGGTGTAGTGGTTATGAGCATGGACTTGTAAGTGGGAGGACCCAAGTTCGAGTCCAGCGTATAACTAAATTTTATATTTGTTTTAAAAAATGTTATTAGTAAAGTAAGTGCTTTCGCCCCCGTCCACGACACCTAATTTGGTAGTTGGACGTTAAGCCCGCCTGAATAAACGGGCATTACTTTACTTTTTTTACTTTATTGCGTTAGAATTAAGACAATCTTTAGTAGATTACAATCGAGGTTTGTATAATGATAAAAAAAATGGATTGGTATCCATTAGAATCCTATTAGAATCGATAGGCAAATTCGAAATATTTTACAGATTTTGTAGGCAAAACAGGCCAAATACTATGGAAAATAAGGATCGATTCAATGGGTATGAAGAAAAATTTCCTTTGTACAGTTCTCATTATGGGCAAAAATGAAAAAAAACAAAAAAATAAGATTCAGAATTTTTTCTTATTTCTTAAAAAGGATAATGATAAGGAACTGGGCAGATAAATATGTCCCCAGAACGTGGAACGTCTCGACTATGACTACTTAAGCGACTAGCTAATGTAAAAGTGAGATGTTTCTCAAGAAGTGCCCAAACTGGATTATAAAAAAGTACGTCAGATAGGCAATTGAAATATGAAAATTAGCTTTTCGTTACTGCAGCCAAAACAAACCTTATAAAGCTGGACATCGTCCAAAAACAATGCCTTACTTATCATTATCAGGATAATATAAATATTATTTAATTTATGTTTATCATTTATTACTAGCAGAGATTTTGTCTGAGTAAAAAAAAAAAAACAAAAAAAAAAAAACAGGACAAGTGATCAAAAAATGCTGCAAATGATCAATTACGTCAGTTTTTACAAAGTTGGCATGATTTAACATCTCTGAGAATTTTTGTATTTTATTCCAACTAGAAATAAGCGAGGAGCCTTTTTTACTTGTAAAATATGGTTTAAGCCCAGTGAGCTAATATTATTTGTCTCTGAAAAAGTAACTGACGTCACCAAAATAAAAGAAAAAAATTATTTTTAATATTATGTGTGTGCGTGTGAGCAAAATTATACGATACCAAAATTTTGCTGGAAGGTCAAGGTTTATATCCATTTAGGTTACAAAAAAATTCAATACGCAGGATTCCAAGAAAATCTTTAACCGGTTTTTTTTTTTAAATTTCTTTGGCTTTAAACTAGTATTATAAATCAATCTATTACTATCAATGCCAACTAAATGATTAAAATTCCAACCTCGCAAAAATGAGAAATATTACAGCACTAGAAAGTAGTTTAAGTGTTTCACATCAATTTATGAAATGCAATAAGGACTGATAAGGATAACAGCATGGAATCCCCGAGTTAGCCGTCTGCATCATCGAGATCTCCACTTTACTGCGATCAATATGTGATTCCTTTTAGAGAGTTTTCTCGATCTAATCTTGGGTCCATTTACTTTCTTTATTCCTTGGTTTTGAAGGAATAAAGTAGTAGTAACTGCTATCGTACAGGCCTTTCTTCAGTTTTAGTCTCATATATGAATAGTAAACCGCAAACACAATGCCGTGAGATTTTGTTCAAATTAACCCTATTCAAGTGCATACCTACTCTGCTCTCAGGATTGATTTTTACACAACTCACTTATATCTTTCTCAACCTAACTCAGTGATCCCATTCCCAATATTACTTTCTCTTACTCCTAGTAAGAGGAAGTATTGTAACGGGCCAAATTTTCGATATCGAGTTTTCACCGGAAATATCCGTTTGAGAGTCCCCTGAGTCCAAAAAAGTGGTTTTTTTTAGCCGAATGGTCTGTTTGTGTGTGTTGTGTGTGTGTGTGCGTGTGTGTGTGTATGTATGTGAACAGCATAGCTCAAAAAACGAAAAATCGTAGAAAGTTCAAACTTGATATTACGTTTAGGTATCACCATGGGATGACGGTGCGTTATCTGTCAAAATTCCTCAACCGGAAGTACCACTTTACTAGTTGCTGTTTTTTTTTTTACGTTTTTGCAATTTTCTCAAAATGGCTCCGAAGATTTTCTTTTAAACTTTCTATATCAACTACACATACAAAGAGCTACAACTTTTATTTGAAACATTTCTCCAGGAAAATTCATTTTAAGGGCACTTCTGGGGGGGGGGTGGGGTTAGGTTTTCATCTTAACTGCTGTTTCAGTATATTAGACAATTCTGTCATCTAAATAATGTTAATTAGAATTAAATATGTTGTTGAAATTCCGAGTTTGAAAAAAAATAGATAACCGGAAGTGCGTTTTTACTGAAATATAATTTTCAGTTTTCTGGTATTTTCTCGAAAATGGCTCCAACGATTTTCTTTAAACCAGCGTTGTTAACTATACATATAAAGAGCTACAACTTTTATTTGAAACTTTTCCCCTGATAAATTCATTTAAGGGGACTTTTGGGGGAGGGGGGTTATGTTTTTCTTTAAAATGCCATCACAGTTGATTATACAATTCTGTCATCCAAATTGAAATAACTAGAAATTAATATATGACCCAAATTCCGAGTTTCAAGGAAATTAGTAAACCGGACAGTTTTACTGGACAGTGTTTTCACTTTTCGACGAATTTCATTAAATTTGGTACACTAACTATAAAATTTGTCAATTATAATTTTGAGTAATGGAGTAAGAGAAAGTTGTGTGAGTGTTTCACACCAGATTTTTTTTTAATCTGTTATCAAAGAAAATAGAATATAATAACTTATTTAGAGCCTCAGTCCTGGATATGTAAACACCCCCATGACTGCGAATCATAAGAAAATTATGCCATTGCTTAATCCTGGAGATATAGCTGATGGGGTAATTTATGCATTGAGCACTGCATCACATGTTAATGTAAGTAAATAATTTTACATTTTTATGTAATCAAATTAAAGAACAAATTAAATAATTGATTTTTTTTTTTATCTTGCAGATTTCCGAATTGACTATCGAACCGTCAGGGAAAAATTAACATTACAATAAGCAATAGACATGAACAAAAATTAAATCGTATAATTTGATAATAAAGTTAACATTAAATATGTAACTATCAGTGGCGTTTCCTGGTTTTCAAAGATGGGCGTTTTTAATCCACCGGTAAATGAAAAGACATTTTGCAAAAGCCATTTTGCTTAATTAATAGATATTCAGTTCGTACAATTGTCAGATTCACCCATATACTCGTACATTAAAAAAATTCTAATTAAGAGCGAAATTTTTAAAATTTGGGTGTTCTCTGAACGATGTGAACACTTAGAGAAAACGCCATTGGTGGATGGTAATAAGTCTAATATCTTACTACAAAAGATATACTTGTTATATAGCAGAAACCGTAAAGTAGCATTGAAAACTTCTGATAATATCCTGATATCATCAACCAAGTGATTTGGAATGATTCAGGGCACTTCAAGCCATATAACAAGTACTACTACTAATAATAATAATAATACAAATTACCCTATAAAAAGTATAGATCATAAAATAAGATTAATTAGATTAACAACGGAAAATTTTTTTTAACAGAGAATAACTTAAATTGTCCTTTTTTTTTTTAATCATTATTTATAAAATGTAATGAAACTAATGATCTAGAAAATGTAAAATTTGTAATCGCAAATAAAGTTACATATTTTATGGGTGTCCTCCATTACTTTTTTCCTCTCATACTTATGTAACGGGATTCGAATAATTAGAATCATTGATATTCCTGAGGAACCGAAGAACCAAGGATCTGAATCAATAGGTTCTGAATCATTAGTTACCCCTTACCTAGGTCAAACTATGGAGGGACAATTCCATATAAAGAGGCAAGCTAACCCTATGGAGAACAGTTTAAGAACATTACTACAACAGTTATTGACACCAGTCAGCAAACATCATTCTACTTTCTAATGCTCAGCATGTCTGTCACTCTCTTAATTATTCTCTCGCTACACTTATTCTTTAATATCATTCAACAATATAAAGTTCTTGAGTTATTGTATACTTCTATTCATTTAAAGAGAATGTGTTTTTGAGAAATAAATAGAGTGTAAGCTGAATTCTATATAATGAAAAAAACACGAACTGCAAGGACTTTACAATGGAAGTTATGAAGCTAGAGATATATTAGCGAGAGAGACTGGCTGAGTGATGAGAGAAGGTTGTTGATTGGTTGTAAACTCGCCGTAAACTTTTGTAAAACTGTCCTCCTGTAGGGCTAGCTTGGCTGTATTGTACATAGAGCCTCCCACCCCAGGGTCACCTAGTAGCGAATAAATAGATTGATTCAATTTTGTGTTTCTCCGCACTTCGGATCCTATCAATTTATAATGATTTGGATCCCATTACGCATAGATTTGCTCTGAACAAGTCTATGCTATCACACTATTTTGACAAAAACATCCTGCTGATGGGCGAACGCCCGAAACCAGTCGATGACCACAAAAAGAAGCACGCTATCATGGAAAATATATCTGATACAATACCGCGAGAATTTTGTTCCAATTAACCCTATTCTAGTATATTTACTCTGTCCTCAGTTTCGATTAACACACAACTCACTTATATCTTTCTCAACCTAACTCAGTGACCCATTTCCAAAGATTCGAATAAACTATTTTTAATCGGTTATCAAAGAAAAATCTAAAATTATTACTTTTTTAGAGCCTCAGTCCTGGACATGTTGAAACCCCTATGACTGTGCATCTTAAGGGTACTATACCATCGGTTAATCCTGAAGATATAGCTGATGGGGTAATTTATGCATTGAGCACTGCACCACATGTTAATGTAAGTAAATTATTTTACATTTTTATGTAATCAAATTAAAGAACAAATTAAATAATTATGAAATTTCTGTTTATTTGCAGATTTCCGAATTGACTATCGAACCGTCAAGTAAAAAATTACATTGTCATTAGCACTAAGAATAATGATAGTCATTAACAATAATTAAATCATATAATTTAGAAATAAAGTTAATATTAAATATGTAACTATCAGTGGCGTTTCTTGGTGTTCACAAAAGGAAGTTTTTTAATCCAAGCTAAATGAAAAAGATTTCTATTAGTCAGCAATTTTGTTTAAGATATTCAGGACGTACAATTGTTTTATTCAGCCATATACATTACAAAAAAACACTAATTAAGAGCAAAATTATCAACTTTTGGTTGTTCTCTGAACGATGTGAACATCCAGAGCAAACGCCCTTGGTGGATTGGAAATATGTATGTGTGATTGGAGAGGGTTTACTTGTTATATGGTAAAAACCGTAAATTGGCATTGCAAAATCTTCTGAAATATCCTGATATCATTAACCAAGTAAATTGGAATGATTCAGTGCACCCCAAGCCACGAAACAAGTACTAATAATAAAAAAAAATTATTATGGAAAAAGTATGGATCATAAAATACGATTAATTAGATTATCAACTTTAATTGTACTTTCTTTTCTTTTTTTATAATTATTTATAAAATTTAATGAAACTAATGATCTAGAAAATGTAAAATTTATAATCGCAAACAAACTGACATAGCATAATTTTATGGATGTTCTCTATTACTTTTTTCCTCTCATAATTATGTAATGGGATTTGAATAATTAGAATCATTGATTTTCCTGAGGAACCGAAGAACCAAGGATCCGAATCAATAGGTTCTGAATCATTTGTTACTCCCTACCTAGGCCAAACGTGGGAGGAAGAATTCCATATAAAGAGAGACGAACTAGCCCTATGGAGAACAGTTTATGAACAATATTACAACAGTTATTAACACCAGTCAGCAAACATCATTCTACTTTCTAATCCCTCGGCAAGTCTATCTCTCTCTTAACTATTCTCTCGCTATCTTATTCTCTAATATCATTCAACAAGTCCTTTCAGTTATTATATATTTCTATTCATTATGTCAGTGTTCAGCATACCTACAAGTTTATTTATTCACTTCCTATATATCTCTCTAATGCTCTACCATATTCTCACGTCTACCATACTCAGATAACAATAGATAATGCCATACTATAAATATGTGCTAATTATTTAATATTTTTAAATATAATAAAACTTCTACTTAAGTAATAGGAGAACAAACAGTACTTTCCATTTTAAGATCTTTCTTAAAATCTACTCATTCTATGTCGCATTTTGCCCGCAAGGGGTATCTGTTGCATGAAGTTACTTGGGGAGTAGCGACCCCACGGATTCCCACGCTCAGTACTCCATGCACTTCGTCAGAACAGCACACAATACACTTAAACTACATACACTCTACACTTCACAGACAAGGGCAGACACAGTACACAAACTAGTGTCTCCGTCCCTAGTTAACTGGCGAAACCAAGGAAGAAGGAAGGGGTTAACTCAGTGGTAGCGCGCTGGTCTAGCAACGCGGAGGTTCCGGATTCAAATCCAGCATGCTGCCCTTAGAATTTCTGTACCTAGGGCCTCTACAGCTCATTGTCAGGTAATGCGCAGTTTTGTCTGTAGCTAGAGAACCCTGCTTGGAGGCCGCCTGTGCATTAGGGGGGGGGCACAATAGATCTTTCAGGTCGCATTGCCAAAATCCTATACAACTATCTTACATTATTGCATCTACTATCTACAAGCTTGCGCGATTGATGTTTTTTTGTTTTGTTGGATATCCGGGCGAGGAGGAGCAGGTAAGCACAATCTTGGACGCGAAAACTTTAGCCCTTAGAAGAAAAAATTCTAATTGTAAACATATTTTATGAAAGTTGATTCTTCAACAGAGCGCTCTAAAGAAAACTGAATGATTATCTATCCTCCACATTTTTGTAGCAGCACAACAGCCTGAACACTATTCTACATTTATCACGCTACTAATTATCATCATAACTCTTAGCTCGGTCACTCTACACTTTAACACTCTTCTCTTCTTACCCAGTAAAATCGTTAAAATATAAATTATGGTTTTTTTTTGCAAGTTCGTGTGTTATCATTTCACCGATGAATCGTGCTACTAATTGTATTAGTTTCCGTAACATACATAAACGACTAAGGATTCACACATGTTGAATTTCTTAAATTAAAAAATTTTAAGAAACATCGTAAGAATCGTAAAAACAACATATTTTAAATTTATACGCGCTCTCAATGAGGAAGAATTCCCAATTTTTTCGCCGCACTATATGAATTTTTGCATTATTGAAAAACGCTTTATAAGCGAGTTTACTATATTTAACAATAATGACAAACGTAGTAATGGATAAAGACGTCAGCACAGATGTCACAGTGAATAGATAGAATGAATCAGCTGTTCTATTTTTTTTTTTTTATATATTATGCATTGTCATTGTGTTAATAAACAGTTACTACAATATCCGTTAGATAATATAAAAAGTAAGGTCAATGCCAAAATTGTTTTCAATGAGAGTAAACATAAATAAGATTTTCGATTAGACACACACACACACACACACACACACACACACACATAAAATGTTATTTTCACTTTTTTATGCTTCATATATCATTTTCATGTATCTATCTATTATTGTGTAGTTTAAAGTAATGCGATATGGTAGCGGAAGTATTCATTATTTACAGCTTTTTACAAGTTATTGATTATTCCCTCAGAAAGCAGACCCTCTTACAGCAGTAACAAGTTTTACCCTTTTTTTATTTTTATTTTTTCTGTTTATTACGATTCCTTATGTTAAGTCGTCAGGTTCACTTTTTGCCTCCTGACTTTTCTATCCAGCTAATCTCCAACTCTCAGCTCCATTCTAGTCATAACTTCTCAATCTCCTTCTCCCACCTTCTTACTGGTCTACCTTTCCTCCGTTACTTGGGGTGATCCATTTTAACTAGATGAACACCTTCTGATCTTCTTCCTTCCGGCATTCCTCTACGGGACCGCATACTATGCAAACTTCCTTACCAGTCTTTTCTTTCATTGTTTTCTTAATGTCCATCCACATTTTATTCATTTTATCCTGGTATATTTGTTGATTGTTGTAGGGGAATATTGCACTGCGATCTGAAAGATTTATTGTGCCCCCCGGAGCCTTCTCCAATGCACAGCCGGCCTCCAAGCAGCGTTTTCTAGCTACAGAAAACCTGCCCATCACGGGACTGTGAGTTGTAGAGGCTCCTGGGAAGAAAAAAAATCTAAGGGCAGCATGCTGGATTCAAACCTGGGATCTCCGCGTTGCTAGTCCAGTGCGCTACCACTGAGCTAATTCCTTCCTTCTCTCTTGGCTTTAGCCAATTAACTAGGGATGGAGACCTTGTTTTCTGTACTGTGTTTATCCTTGTCTGTAAATTATACAGTGCATGTAGTTTACGTGTATTTGTGTACTGCTTTGATGAAGTGCATGAAATACTGAGCTGTGGTAATCCGTTGGGTCGCTACTCCCCAACTGCATGCAACATATACCCGTTGCGGGCATATCCTGGTATACTGTAAGCATCTTTTCCACAATTTTCCATCTTCTACTACCTTCACATTCTTAGATTCTTCGATGGTTGTCCATGTTTAAGCCTCACAAGAGAGTATTCCTATAATGGATTTGAGATGGAGAGAGTATGGATTTTAGAGGCATAAACTAGACAATATGCTCAACCTATATAATGAATAGAACACACAAATTGCAAGGTTTACAGTAAAATAGAAGTTAGGTAACTAAGAAAAATATAAAGAGTCAGACTAGCTGAGAACATAGTAGATACGTTGCTGACTGGTTATACTGTTGCAAAAAGTTCGTAAAACTGTACTGAACTGTTCTGTCGCTCTATTTATATGAATCAAGCTATCCCTTCCTAGTCTAGCCTAGGTGGGGGTGTAACTGGCTTATGATTCATTAAGTGTCTGCTTCTCCGCTCTTCGGATCCTATAAATCTTTAATGATTCGGATGATCCCATTACAATTCTCTATTCTCTTCATTCTTTTCTTTCGTCTTTTCTGCTTCATTTCGTTTCCTTCACTTTTCATCCAGAAATCTTTTTCCTTATTCTCACACACTCTCTTACGATTCACTTACTACGCAGGTAAAAACATTTAATTTTTTGACATTTTTCAACTGGTCCAATGCAAAACATTTTGCAACCAGTAACCAGTTTACTGAGTTTAAATTTTCATCTTTACTGTGAATCAATACGGTGATAACTGGTTCAATAAATATACCTAATGTTTTCCAATATTTCTGACTTTAAGCGAATAATCATCAGAAAGGCCAATAGTGGTCCCACATATCTTTTTGGAGGCTCTTAATATTTCTCTCTTCCTTGTGAAAGAAGTTATTATAATCAGGACTGGTTGATTACGATACGGATCGTGAGATAGATAGATAAAACCTTTATTACAAATTACAAATATATACAATAATAATAAATAGAAGTTCCAATATACATTAACATTATTGGATCGTGAGAACCTAGGCGTTTCAGCCATTTAATTTCTGATTTTAAAACATCCAGATCTTAGTTTTACGAAAGACGTTTATTATGTGTTTTTCAACTTTTACAGATTCATTGTAAAAAAATAAAAAAAGAAGTAATGCCTATTTTTCCAGGCGGACTTAACGTCAAACTACCAAATTAGGTGTCCTGGTCGGGGGCGAAGCACCTACTTTACTAATAACATTTTTTAAACAAATATAAAATTTAACAGTTATAAGCGGGACTCGAACTGGGAACCTCCCACTTACAAGTCTATACTCATAACCACTACACCAACACCCGCCCCAACAGATTCATTGCATAGTACTATTTTGTTTTCTACGCTGAATATATGAGCAGCTTTTTTTTTCTCGACATTATTCATTAACGATCTTCTAAATTAATCACGTTTTTCTTCACAAATTAATACAGAAGTTATTAGAGAAAAACGAGAGAATTTTTTCTTTGTAGATTTAAGAGTTCAAATAAAAAATAAAATATATATATATATATATTACATTGAAAACAATGTAAGTGCCTACTATATCAAATAGAATCTGTCGTTAACAATATGGTTAGACAAGTGTATAATATAAGTACAGTGGTCAGTGATAGTTAGATATTTTCTCTTCAAGATATCTGACCAAGATTTCTTTTCTGTTTTATTTTTTTTATTATAAATATACTTTCCACTAGTTACTTTTATTAAGAGACTGTTTTAGAAAGGTTGTAGTTGTTAAAGGTGAATTCATCACATATATTTAACTAGTTCGATCATTTATTCTACTGTCTCTCTGTGCATGTGTATGTGCATAATAATCCAGTTCTACGAGTATATCAACTGACTTTTTCTAATAGGAGTTCTATATTACTCTTTTTTTTAATTATGTTACATACTTTGTCACGCCATTGCTTATTTTATCGGAATTCTGGCCGAGTGTTTTTATCCATGACATCGCCTGATTGCTCGATAAAATCAAAATGAAACTTTTACGATTTCTTTCCCATCTCTACTATCTAATTTTTAAATCCTATCTCAGTGACAGAATTTTCAAGTAAGTCAGGGAGGGGGTTAGCTCAGTGGTAAACGCGCTAGACTTTTTACGCAAAAGGTCACGGGTTCGAATCCAGTAGTGCGCCTGAATAGATTTTCTCTTCCTAGAAGCCTCTACAGCTCACTGTCCGGTGATAGGTAATGTTGTCCGCAGCTAGGATAAACTGCTCGGAGCCCAGATCAATGCACTGATGAGAAGACTCCGTCGGCAAAATAGGATCAATCTTTCAGGTTGCAGTGCAATATTCTCTAAAAATAATCTATCTACAAGACTAATCGCTAAAAACATTTTTTCATCGCCGTGAACATCAAAATATAATTTAAAAATAATAATAATAATAATGAATTAATGAATGAACATTTCAACTGATTATTTGAAATAAACGATTACAAAATAATTTATTTCCTTAATATTATTTGAAATAATATATTTGTACCAATATTATTTAAAAGTATATTATTTGTTAAGTGTTGGAAAAATTTATTTCAACTAATAGCCAACCATGTATATAATGAGCAGTATAAATACCAGCTTTAAAGAATTGAAATAAAAGAAATGTGACCTTAGTTCTTTTTAAAAAGTAAAGTTGCAAAGTTATTGTCAATAATTGAATTTTCACAAGTTGAGAAATACATGTTTTAATGTCCCCAGAATATGGTAAAGAGAGTTTTTTTGCGATTGTGTGTGTGTGTGTGTATGTATGTGGAAAATAGCTCAAAAACGAAAACGCAGTAAGTTCAAATTTGATAAATCAGTTTAGATTTTGACCCGTGTAGGTCCCGGGTTAGAATAGGTCTACGGTATTCCCTGCCTGTCGAAGAAGGTGTGATGGATGCCAGAAATATCAAAATATATTTAATTTGAAATAATCAAAATTATGAAGAAAAATGTAACATTCCCTGCAAAAGGGACTATTCAGGTAAAAGACCACCATTGTCTTTTCGAGTTCATGAACCTTGTTAGCATTGTCTACACCTTCTTCCCACAGGGGAATATTTGAACGAACAATTAGAAGACATTCCTTCAAGAACAGCCTGAATCAGACATTCTAACAGTTAACATTAGTGCCAGTTTAAGTTAAATCAATCTAGTATACTTATAAGCACATTATTTTGATATTGTAAAGATTAAATTCTTTTAGAGAATAATATAATTATTTTAAAAACAGTGGTGCTCTCTTAATTATTACTAATACTTCTCTCTTAAACATATATACTTACAAGCCCTTTACTAAACTGCTTACGCCACTACACTACAACAACAGCAAACCAAATACATTTCAAAGGCGACTAAAACGGAGACCCTGCATTGGGCAAGACGTATCTTTTAATAAGATATGTTCTAGTCCTTGTGCGGACATTAAAATCTAGAAGCATTTTCAGAACTGCGTGCTTCTAGAGACTTCCCAGGATACTTGCAGGCAACCCTGCAAGGGGAAAGGATCAGGATGATTTGTGGGAGGGAATCCCCAACCTGGAGAGCCAGAGGCTGATTGCAACCCGAAGGGTGGGCGATGGATGGAGGCGCCAGAGACCAACACCCTAAGGAATCTTTTTTCTGTTGAGGCTGAGTAAGGAATCCCCCAACTTTGGGGGATTCCTTTATCACACCCGAGGAAACGGGAGACTCCTTATGGGGGATTCCCTTACTCAAAGCGAGAAAAACGTTCCTAGGGTGGTGGTATCTGGCGCTACCATCCATCGCCCACCCTGCGGGGTGCAATCAGCCTCCGGGTCTCCAGGTTGGGGATTCCCTCCCCCAATCCATCCTGATCCTTTCCCCTTGCAGGGTTGCCTGCAAGTTACCGGGTTACTGAAACCCCTGAGCTTGAGGCAATGGACATTAGATCATCGGGCGTGCGATCAGTCACGCTCGTTAGAGTTGAAATACTGAACTACGGGCGCAAGCTACTTTCCGAGCTAATTGCTTGCAATTGAGGTAGGATTCGTAGTGGCTGTGGTTTAACCAATAACTCCAACGACCGAGCTCATGAGTTGAGCGGGAGGAGACTCGCAATATAAAATTAAAACCCTGGTTGACAGCCCGTAGATTGGAAGCACATTTGATGGGTGTGCGCGGTTTGTTTCCAGAGCCTGCCAGTGTGTGCCTTCTCTAGCTTCGGATGTTGAAGTGTGACCATAATGTGATCACTTTGCGCTGTATCTCACTTTTGGTTGAGCTTTTATCTGTTCAACCTGCCCTAAATGATGTCTAGCGGGGGTGTGCCAGGGTTCGGCACTTCTGCCATGATCAGGTATTGCACTAACCGCCTTTCCATGGTGGTGACATCCCTCTCTTGTTAAATGAATCCCGGTAAAGCCCAAAGAGGGTAGGTACGGTCTAAAAAGATCCCCCAAAGTACGATTAGAAACGGGGTTGCACGGGAAATCAGTTTAGGTACTACCATTTCATTTTGATAGGAAAATCCACCAACCAAAATGGCAGTTTTCCTGAATAGTTTTCAGTGGTTGCAATTTACGTCCCCCCCTCCCCCCCGAGGAAATGCTTCAATGATACTACCTACATTCATAGGGAAGAAATTAGTTCAGTGATAGAGAGCTGGACGAGGTCCCTGGTTCGAGTCCCAGCAGTGCTGCCCTTTAGATATTATCTTCCTAAGAGCTTCCACAGCTCACTGCCCCATGATTGGCAGTGCACTGAGAATGTTTCGGAAAAGGGGCACAATAGATCTTTCAAAAGTCGCAGTACAATATCCCCTATAACAGTGATGGCGAACCTATGACACGCGTGTCAGTGCTGACACGCGAGCTCATTTTTGGTGACACGCATCTTCAAAGATAAAAAATTTCATAATTCAAAAAAATCTTTTTTTTCTGATAATGTAGCTCATATAGTTAGCAACTCTCTCTGTTTACTACATATTTTGTGTTTAGTTTGTTTCATGGAAATTATAAATACCGATTAACATTTTTTTTTAATTTTATCCCTGAAAAAGACAATAAATTTGTCGAAACGTTGGAAAAGATTTAAAAAAAAGTGTACATTTTATTGACCGCTCCTCGAGATCTCCTTTAGTTGTTTTGCTAACAATTTTTTCATCCACATATTTTTGTGAGACATTGTTCTCAGCATTAAATAATATTAAGATAAACAAACGGAATCGGTTAACAGATGAAGTTAGTGGCGCTTGCTTGGCCTTGAAATGTACCAAGTATAAACCCGAAATAGAAGATTTAGCTGACAAACTTCAGCACCAAAAAAGTCATCAGAGACATTTTCCGCGGTAGCCTGCTTCATTTTGTAGTCATCGACCGGTTTCGGGCGTTCGCCCATCTTCAGGATGCGTTTTTCAGACAGTGTGACAACACCGACATGCACAGAGCAAACTTAGTTTTCACACTCAAGTTTGCTCTGTACAAGTCTGTGTTGTTCGCACTGTCTGAAAAACGCATCCTGAAGATGGGCGAACGACCGAAACTGGTCGATGACTACAAAATGAAGCAGGCTACCACGGAAAATGTCTCTGATGCTTTCCAGCTCTGCTGAACCAACCACCACACACCAAAAAAGTCACTAATTTTTCATATATATTTATTTTCTAATTATATAAATTTATATTGTTTTTCTGTTTTTGTTCAATTATATTTTATATATATATTACTTGATTTTGTATGTTAAGTGACAATGATATATGTAAGACAAGTCTCTAAATGTAAACTGTTAGTTTCATAATTTTGGCTTTTATATTTTAAATGGCATTAAACAAATAATTAACTTGATGAGTGAAACGCCACGAGAATTATGTTTCTATTTTTCAAAATTTTGACACACCGAGCTCAAAAAGGTTCGCCATCACTGCCCTATAATAATCTCTGACCAAAAATTAAACCATTTATTCCAAGCTCAATATGTTGTCTTTAAAGTGAAAGCCTAAAATAAAAATAAAAAAAAATGCAACAGAAAAACTAGCTTTACAAATGCAATAAATATATTCACAATGTTTTACAATGAATGACTAGAAAAAATAAGTGCATTTGAACTTGAAAAGAAATTTTGTAAGTTTACGTCGTGTTGTACAAAAAAATAAGAAGAAATTAACGAACACAATTAAAATGAAAACCGGTTTTTTTTAAACAGGATCTTAAAAGATCTTATCGCTCCTATCTTTATGCGTGTTATATAATGCTTATAAATTTCTTTCTAAATTTTTATCTTTAGTTATTTTAAGAATATGAATATATTACAATGATTCTTTTCTTTTTTTTAAATCACATCGTTTTGTTTCTATAAACAGTGAAAGTTTTATTATATATTTTTTTTTTTAAACCGAAATAAAACAGCTGATTTGAAATTGTTAAAATACAAGAGTTAACATGACAGTTGACAAGCAGTTTTCCAAAAAATGTTGATACGTATGAGTTTGCTTGTCATTCTAATTTCATTTAAGTTATTATTACAAAAATTTTGGTTTTACTATTTTTAGTGAAAACGCTAACTTTCATATAACACCTTAATATAAAGAAATTATATGGCAATATTTTCTTCCACTTTTTTCTTGATGTCTCGTATTAAATTCGATTATTATTATTATTATTATTATCATATTTGACCCCCGAACACCTCTGGCAGGTTGTCCAGAATCTTAATTCAAACTTCTGTAGAAAGGTGGTTGGAAGAACAGCGTCTGCAATAGTGGGTCTACTAACAGGGCATTGTAGGCTGACTAGGCACATGTACCAATTACTATTGACATGATAACACGTTATGCCGATTCTACAAAAGTACATTAAAACATTACAAAATAAATAAAATAATATTAAATTAAATAAATTCGTCATTAATTAATTTAATGAAAAAAGTAAAAGCGACTCAAAGAGCTAAAGATTGATAAAAATAATGGAAAAAAAAAAGAGCTAATTTAATAGATTAAATTCTGAATAAGTTGGTAACATAAGAGATCCAGTCATGTCGGGCATATCTTACTTATGATACAATCGTAGCTATTTAATAATTTGATCTAGATAATACAAGATAGCCCAAATAGTAATTTCAAAGCTGAGAGAATATTGTAGAAACAGCTAAAAAGTGGAAAATATCCTCTCTACAATTTGAATTACAAAGTGAACATATGACATCATTTCTTGATAACCATGGTAAGTATGTAATTCAAGTAGAATTATTTTCATCTTAACTTGAAGATCCAATCGATGTTCTCTGAATGTCAATTCTGAGCAGTTAAATAACCTACATTAAAACTATGATCTAGTTCTGGATACAACGAGAAATGAGATGACTCAGAAACTTCAGGAGTCACTATTTTTCATTTTATCAAGTAACAAGAACAATTGATTTTTTTCAGAGTGGTATCAAATACACAAAAATATAACTGGCTCAGATAGATCCAGTGCTGAAACCAGTATAATCACCTATTTATAATTTCTGACGCTAGAATATTCGGGACTATGTTGAGGAAACCCAAATAGTTGACATACTAAAAATGAAGTTTTAGGATAGGTATATATCTCAAGAAAACACAAAGCAATCTAATATACGTAAAGCGTATAATTAATGGGTGTAGTCGAGAGGGGGCAAGATATATATATATATATATATATGAGCAGGCAGGGCTAAAATTAAGATTAAAGTCAGCCTAGGGAAGTACGCCACAGTCTCTCTGGCCGAAGTTGTGGCTTACAACTCTGCGCTAAAGAGATTATAAGGCAACGATTGGAGGACAGGAGAGTGACCATATACTCCGACAGTCAGGCAGCCTTGAAGGCACTTTCTTCACACCAAAGAGTCTCGCGACTGGTGTGGGACTGCCTATCTGGGCGCTCAAAATAAGTTGACACTCGCCTGGGTGCCGGTACATACGGGGTTCCTTGGCAATTAAAGGGCGGACGCCCTGGCGAGGGAGGGCTAGAAGGATAACTTTATAGGCCCCAAGATCTTCTGCGGGTTGCCTAGGAGCGTGTTTCAAGCTTCTATCAAGGATTGTATGGAAGGCCAGGTTCTGCAATAGTGGGAACGAATACCAAGGCAGAGGCAGGCTAAATTCGTTATTAAAAGACATTTACCTAAATTTACCAGGGGTCTAATGAGCCCTAGCTGCAGGCTAATAAGGTTTACTAATAGGGTATTGTAGGCTGAATAGGCACATGCACCAATTACTACTACTTGCAGACATCGCGTTATGCCGATTCTATAAGGCTGAGAAGGAAACCCCGGTACACATCGTTTGTGAGTGTGCCGGCCTGATGAAGGGAAGGTTTCTTCCACTGGGGACAAGCAATCCCGAAGCCAAGAGCTTCATGACGGAGCCATTTTCAGCTTTACTAGGCCTGATTAAGAGTGCGAAGCTGAAGGATGTGCTATAATCCCAAGGGATCTACAATAAACTTATTGATTGTAATAGCACCCATCCACAGCAAAGAGAATGCAACCACAGCAGAGAGAAGAGAGGCCCTCTCTGGTTAACAGAGACTACTCTCTGACTTAGGCAGGCTAGAGTGGGAGAACCTGTGTATATAAGCCAGTGGGAATCTATCTAAAGGGATCTATCATATACAACCATACAACTGTACACCAGTCGTCGCATCATGTCATATCTCTACTCTCACCATTCATTCTATCATTTTCATTATAAAGTCCAGTGCAGTTAATGTAAACTTAGCTACATTATATTAGTGTCAGCATATCTCGTTCATTTAATAAAACCTAATTTCTCTCCTCAACAACCCCATTATATTGATGCAGATCACAGTGGAATGAGGCTTTGCCCTCCTCCCTGTTTTTCAATCTAATCTAAATCTAGGGCACTGTAGTGCTAAGAGAAACAATAAATAAATAATCATGATATTAATATTTATTTTTTTTCTTGTAGATGTAATTATTGCAATTTTATATCTAATATCTAAGAAACTTTCTAGTAATTCGTAGGGCCTGGACCATTATATCTGGCAACTACAATGATCAGAACACTAGAAAGCAACAATTACAAATAATTTCATGTTGTCCAATCATATGTGTCCATAACAAGACAGGTTATTTTTTTTTTTCGCATTTTTTCACATGTACATTTTACCTGATGTAGAAAGTAATGGAATTAAAAAGAGCTATAGATGCTGTAATTGTTTCACAACGCTCTCTTTACAAGAATTGACAATGGATACTATTGACTACATTTATTAATGTTTGAAGAACTGCAAAGGTAACAGAATAACAAAAAAAATGCTTTCAGTCAAAAAAAATTGCTTTTTTGTTAAAAAAAAATGAGCATAATTTATTGTACTACTAGAAAGTAGATATGAAGAAAGTTGATAAAAAATTGGGGATCAGATTTGTTTGCTTTAGTCATTGGTATCTCTCTATCTCACTCCTAAATAATCACTCATTTTCACGTACATTGTACTTATCATAAGTGTATTTCCCAAAATATAATGGAAGACGTAAATTGTGATGGACTGTATAGAAGATTCTTCTTCACCGATCTCACTATGGTAAAAGAGAATAATTAGGTTCGGTCTTAGATAATAAAACAACCACAATTTTGTCAACGTTTCGAAAATATACTGTCTTTTCATGGTATGAAAAAAAATACTTCCTCTTGCTAGGACTAAGAGAAAGTAAAAAATTAATAATATTTAAAACTAGCTAACCCGACCACGCTTCGCTGTGGCTCAGTCTGATTTTTAGGCTTAACCATGAGTGATTTTGATAATTTGTTTCGATGCTTCTTTGGAATACCCTATCTACTAATTCTTCTTTTGTATGTACAATGTTGCAGAAATTAGATGGGAAGGTGATTTTTCCCGTTTCCGGATTTGTAGGTAGGAGCAGTGCCGTTACCGAGTTCGAGTAATTGTCTTGAAAATATGGCAGCTGTTGGATCGTTTTGAAGTTGAACTCTCATATTCGTTGTTAAATTTTTTGTGCTCCAAAGAGTTGAATATTTCAATCAGGCATGCAATTCATCAGCTGGTGTTGAGCGAGGTATCACTGGAAGCGTTTGTCTGAAGTCACCGGCTATTGCTCCACCAAATGGAACCTGATTATTTCGCAAGTCTTTCAATATATGGTCTAATGCTTCCAATGACTTCTTGTGAGCCATTGTACATAAATCCCATACAATGATTTTGCACGCCCGAAGAACCTTTCCCATTCCTGATATTTTAGAAATGTTACATGTTGGGTTTTCTGTGAACTGCATGTTTAAGTCATGACAGTTTAAGAAAGAGCTGAATGCGCTATTCTACCTCCTTCCATCAACGTAGCAGCAATACCTGAAGAAGCAAGTGCTAACGCAATATGGCCGTTTGAACAGATTTTAGCTCGGAATTTCCCGTTTCCGTGGGAACTTCGGAATAGAGGTACTTATAAGTAGTTGAGAAAGAGGTTCTGAGAGTGAGCCACCATCGCAACGCGTCTGAGTCTATCTATTTCTGCCAAACCTCGTGAAACGCTCGGAGAAGTTCCCGTTTCTGAGGAACTTCGGAGTAAAAAGTGTATATGAGTGTTTACTCGCTTGCGTTGTGTAAAATTTTCAAGTCAATTCACTACTTTTCGAGTTTTGCGGCCACAAACGTACGGATGCTGAATTTATATATATATATATATAGATATGACACACTTAATACTGAACAAATTCACATTCGCTCATTCTTATTCTCATGAGTGAATTCACTCACACTCTCAGTTTATAACAAATTATATGGAGATTTTACAAACCAAGTACAATGTTTCAAACCTTATTAATTTTCTTTTTTTTTATGCCTTGAAAAGGACAGTATATATTTGTCGCAAAAAATTGTAGCTTTCTATTTTTCCAAGACTAAACGTCAACTATTCTCTTCGAAGGTTTCGAAACATATCCCAACTTTTTTTTATGTAACAAAATGCTATTCATACGCCTAGCTTAGCCTTCTACCAATCTCCTGAGTTATTACTTAAAGATTTTCGGTGATTAAAATGAACAAACACATCTGAGATCTCCGTTGGTATTCCAAGTCAAAATTTGATTGCCCAAATTTTGCAAAACCACCATTTCATGGTAATTTCTGAAGGAGAATAAAACCCCCTGTTAAATATCTAGTATATTACTTTCTCTCTTACTCCTAGTAAGAGGAAGTATTGTAATCTTGTCAAATTTTCGATATCGAGTTTTGACATCCGTTTCGATATGAATTTTTGATATCCGTTTTGAGGTCCCCTGAGTCCAAAAAAGTGTTTTTTTAGCGAGTGGTCTGTGTATGTGTATGTATGTACGTGAACAGCATAGCTTAAAAACGTAAAAACCGTAGAAAGTTCAAACTTGATATTACGTTTAGGTATCACCATGGGATCATCTGACGGTGGCTCATCTGTCAAAATTCCTCAACCGGAAGTACCACTTTACTAGTTGTTTTTTTTTACTTTTTTGCATTTTTCTCAAAAATAGCTCGGACGATTTTCTTCAAACTTGGTATATCAACTACACATACAAAGAGCTACAACTTTTATTTGAAACATTTCTCTGAGAAAATTCATTTAAGGGCAGTTATGGGGGACGGGTGGGGTTAGGTTTACATCTAAAGTGTTATTTCAGTTTATTAAACAATTCCATCATCTAAATAATATTAATAAGAATTAAATATTTTGTTGAAATTCCGAGTTTGAAAAAAAATCAGATGACCGGAAATGCGTTTACTTTACCACTTTACTAAATGATTTTTTTCCAATTTTTCGCGACAAAATGGCTCGGACGATTTTCTTGAAACTTCATATATAACTAAACATACAAGATCTACAACTTTTATTTAAAACATTTCTCTGGAAAATTCATTTAAGGCACTTTTAGGGGGGGTGGGGTTATGTTTTTCTCTAAAGTGCTATTATAGTTGATTATACAATTCTATCATCCAAACAAAAATTAAGTAGAAATAAATGGATGGCCAAAATTCCGAGTTTCAAGAAAATTAGTTAACCGGAAGTGCGCTTTTACTGAATAGTTTTTTTTTTCAGTTTTCGTCGAATTTAATTAAATTTTTCTTACACAAACTATAAAATTTGTCAATTATAATTTTGAGAACTGGAGTAAGAGAAAGTTGTGTGAGTGTTTTACACCAGATTTTTTTTTTTTAATGTAGTCGGCACATTTGAACACAGCATCACAACATGTCTAAACTGCACGTTTTTAGCAATCATATTGTTTACTTTCTCTAACTCCTAACAAGAGGAAGAGTATTGTAATCGTGTCAAATTTTCGATATAGAACTTTCAATGGAAATACACGTTTTAAGGTCAACTGAATCCAAAAAAGTGGTTTTTAGAAAATGGTTTCTCTGTATGTGTATGCATATATGTATGTAATGTAAGAGAACAGCATATCTAAACAAACGAAAAATTGTAGAAAGTTCAAACTTGATATTCTGTTTAGGTATCACCATGGGATCTGACAGTAGGTTATCTGTCAAAATTTCTCAACCGGAAGTACCACTTTACTGAATTGTTTATTCACTTTCTTGCGTTTTTTTTAAAAATGGCTCCGACGATTTTCTTCAAACTTCATCTATCAACTATACATACAAAAACGTACAACTTTTACATAAAACATTTCTCTGGGAAAATTCATTTAAGGGCACTTTACGGGGAGGGGAGCAGTTAGGCTTTCCTCCAAAGTGCTATTTATTATGATGATAATCTGAATAATATTAATTAAAATTGAATATGTCGTTGAAATTCTAGGTTTGAAGAAAATCGGATGACCGGAAATGCGTTTTTTAAAGAAAAGTATTTTTCAGTTTTTTGGTATTTTCTCTAAAATGGCTCCAAGATTTTCTTTAAACTAATAATGTGAATACCCATATAAAGTGCTACAACTTTTATTTGAAACATTTCTTCTGGTAAAGTCATTTGAGGGTTTTTTTTTGGGAGAGGGGTGGGATTATGTTTTTCTCTAAAATGCTATCATAGTTGATTTTACAATTCTATTATCGAAACAAAATTAATAAATTGCCAAATTTTTCGTGTTTCAAGAAAATTAATAAACTGGTAAAGTGCGTTTTACTGAAGAGTTTTTTTCAGTTTTTGCTATTTTTTTATAATGGGGTTTTT
This sequence comes from Triatoma infestans, assembly GCA_011037195.1. Lineage (NCBI taxonomy): Eukaryota > Metazoa > Arthropoda > Insecta > Hemiptera > Reduviidae > Triatoma > Triatoma infestans. Next base: position 82,444 of record JAAEAF010001807.1, read on the forward strand.
GAGGTTTTTGAAAGAGAAATTAGGTTTGATTAAATGAACGAAATATGCTGACACTAATATAATGTAGCTAAGTTTACATTAACTGCACTGGACTTTATGATGAAAATGATAGAATGAATGGTGAGAATAGAGATATGACACGATGCGACGACTGGTGTACAGTTGTATGGTTGTATATGATTTATCCTTTAGATAGATTCCCGCTGGCTTATATACACAGGTTCTTACACTCTAGCCTGCCTAAGTCAGAGAGTAGTCTCTGTTAACCAGAGAGGGCCACTCTTCTCTCTTACTGTGGTTTCATTATCTTTGCGGTCTACTAACTATAAAATTTGTCAATCACAATTTGAAAACTGGAGTAAGAAAAAGTTTGAGAGTGTTCGATACGAGACTTTTAATTGTAAATTGCCTAATAAAAGTATTGACATTCAACTGAATTAATCCAATACACTTGATATTATGATTTTGTTTATATAATTGGATTAATTGTATTTATATTATTAGTAAAATTTAAGGGTTTAAGGATACAAAGGTCCTTCGTTTCAGGAATTTTTCGAAAGATCTTATACAACACAGCTGGATCATTTAACCTGAATCCATTGCAGGTCTACCATCATAACTGGTTATTCCAATCACTCATAAAGCTAAAATATTATCTTCCTAAAGTGATAGAGAGATTTCATTATAATCAGAGATTTGCATTCACCAGAGACCGAGTTTCTTTTCCATGACTTGTTTCAGTCATTCTACAAAGTTGTCGAATGACCAGTTTGTATAGAAATATATATACTTTCACTGTTCCTAAGTTTCCGTTGCAAACTGCACCGATCGAAAGTAAATCTAAATACTTCATCAATGACCATAGATGTTGACGCGCCTTAAATAAAACAAAAAAAATAATAATAATAAAAGAAATAACCTTGTCATTTTTAAACTTTCTATAGTAGTTTAAGCTACCCACCACAAACTTTATTTTGGCAAAAATTCCGCTCCATTGAACCGGTAATGCTATTAGATCTTTTTTCTGGACATGAATTACCTATCTAAAAACTTAATTTAGTTATGTTTTATAATATATATTTTTTTGTTAATTTCCGGTTAATATTTTAATTATTTACGATATTAGGATGTGTATTCTGTATTAATTTTTTTAATTGTGCACGTAATTTTTGTAGATTCCATTTATTACTTCTTTTTTTTTTTATTTATAAATGAAATTCAGTATACAGTGAGCCACATTGATTTTTTGCATAATACGTTACTGTTATGAATTATTGAGAGAGAAAGTTCAGAACACGAACACTATCTTAAAGTAGTAATCACTTAGTCACGCTCTTTGAACTTAGATATTATTATGTCCACACAAAAATGAAAAAAACTATTGACCTAATTCCTCAGCCAAGTATGAGGTAGAATAATTAGTTTTGAAGAGTTTTGAGTCTAAATTGTTTTCTATTCAATAAATAAAAAAAATATCGTGTGAAAATTTCACACGATTTTAGACTTTGAGAGAATGGGCAATATATTCTCTCAGGACGACACATTTATTTTAGAAAGACGTTTCAGTGTTTCATCCACTTTCTGCTATATCGTTCACATTTATATTAATAAATTAATATAAATAATTAATATAAAGAGCTACAACTTTTGTTTGAAACATTTCTCCGTGGAAATTCACCTAAGGGTTTTTTGTGAGATGAGTGGTAGGGTTATGTTTTCCTTTAGCTTGCTATCTTAGTTGATTATACAATTCTATCATCTAAACAAATTAATTAGAAATAAATAGATGGCCAAAATTCCGAGTTTCAAGAAAATTATTAAATAGGAAGTAGGTTTTTACTGAACAGTTTTTTTTTTTCAGTTTTCGCGATTTTATCCATAAAATCACCGACGAATTTCATTAAATTTGGTATACTAATTATAAAATTTGTCAGTTACTATATCTGAGGTCATTGGCGTCCGGAATCAATTCAGTGCACAGCCGGTCTCCAGGACCGTGTTCTCTCGTCGTTACAAATCCAGGACAATTACCCGCTTTTGTATAAAATGGTAACTGAAGATGAAAATCTTTACGACAGCGATACTCGAAGACGATTGTGGTGAAAACCTGGCAAACTTTTATTACATCATCTAAGGACGGTCTTCACCATTAAAAAGCTCTTGTTATGAATTTGGTGAGATTGAAGAGCTTTCGGTGAACGAAACAACGAATTCCATTAAGTACTATTCTCAATAGGACCCACTAAATTCTTGCCCATAGAGAAGCGGCCAGAATTGTTGAATAGGAAAGGTATTGTGTTTCACCATGACTGTGCGAGGCCCCATGTTTCCACGTGGTGATGTGGCGTAAATTATTGCAATAAAAGTGGGTACCTCTTATCCTACTCACCTCATCTGCTAGACACACTATATTCAGAGTTCCCAATCTTTGCCAAATTATTTGAATGTGTGATGTGATAGCGATAGCAAGAAAAAAAGAAGAGATAATTTTTAAATAAATCTAAAAATTACAACTAGTGGTTGGAAATTGGAAAAGGGTCCAGCCAGCCGCTACCTGCAGGTCATGAACCGCGGCAAACCCTTTTTGTATTTCTTTCAAAAAGGGTCAATATACAGTCAAGAGATAATACCTTACTGGCCTACCTGGCCCACCATCTGTTAACAAAGCGTCGCCACCCCGGCCAAATCAGCCCTTGTTAACTACTGACCTCCCCTAGGGTCAATATACCACAAGAGATGTCTTAGTGTTACACGTACTTACACATCAGCGTCGATGTGTGAGTGATGCAAATATAACACGTCGCTCCACTGGAGAAGGGATTCAGTTCGACTCAGGCATCAAACGTCTACATCAGTTTCCAGATCAGAAGCACCATCTCACATCGCGAGCGCGTCCCTATTTAAGGTTTTAACACTTTACTAACTTCTTTAATATTTTATATTCATTTTATAATTCTTATAGTTATTTTACAATTGTGCATCTTAGTTTTTCTATTTTATATCTCTTTAAATTATTTGTTAAAATATAGTATATTTTTATAAATCAGTAGTACGCATTTCGAATACCAACTCTCTAATCTCTTATCCTCTAATTAACAATCTCTTGCTCTTACTCATCACTTCAATTTCCGGTATCAATAAAACGGTACCAATACAAATGGAAAAAGTTTGAGACAATAAATGATATGAAAAATATTTTGGAGCGATAATTTCGGTTTTGGGAGGATGGATGTATACAAGAAACTTAGTTTAGATACTCGATCAAATAAACAAAGAAAAATACTTGAGTGACCAAGTGAGACATCTTTGAAAGCCAATAAGACATTGAAACTTGATTCATGATCACCGACGCGGTCTCAACTCGGAAACTCAAGCGTTTTTCATGAAAGTGACCTTGGAAACCTAAAACATCATAAACAAACAAACAGATAGAATTTAAAAAAATGTTTAACACGAAAACGCAAAGCCTGGTTAGTTACCAGGCGGGGTAGGAAGATATATCCTCCCTAAAAACCTTCTCAGATCCTAAGATTTCTCAGAGATGTCAATTTGAAAGGAGTTCTCTAGATGAATAGTCTCACCTTTAGCATCAGTAGGGTGGCACAATAAAGCTCACTTGCTCGAGATCCACTAAACCAAAAATAAAAATCTGGTGTGAAACACTCACACAACTTTTTCTTACTCCAGTTCTCAAAATTATAATTGACAAATTTTATAGTTTGTGTACAAAAATTTAATGAAATTCGTCGAAAACTGAAAAAACTGTTCAAAAAGCGCACTTCCGGTTTACTAATTTTCTTGAAACTCTGAATTTCACCCATCTATTTATTTCTAATTAATTATGTTTGGATGATAGAATTGTATAATCAACTATGATAGCACTTTAGAGAAAAACATAACCCCCCTCCTCTGAAAGTGCCCTTAAAAGAATTTTCCCAAAGAAATGTTTTAAATAAAAGATGTAGATCTTTGCATGTTTACTTTATATACGAAGTTTCAAAAAAATCGTTGAAGCCATTTTTGAGAAAATTGCGAAAAAGTGAATAAATCATTTAGTAAAGTGGTAAAGTAAACGAACTTCCGGTTATCCGATTTTTTTCAAACTCGGAATTTCAACAACATATTTAATTCTAATTAACATTATTAAGAAGACAGAATTGTCTAATATACTGAAATAGCACTTTAGATGGAAACCTAACCCCACCCCTCCCCCAAAAGTGCCCTTTAATGCATTTTCCCGGCAAAATGTTTCAAATAAAAGTTGTAGCTCTTTGTATGTTGTGGCCGATGTTTCAAGTTTAAAGAAAATCGTTGGAGCCATTTTTGAGAAAATCGCAAAAAAGTAAAAAATCCCACTAGTAAAGTGGTACTTCCGGTTGAGAAATTTTGACAGATAACGTAGTGTCAGATCCCATGGTGATACCTAAACGGAATATGAAGTTTCAACTTTCTACGGTTTTTCGTTATTGAGCTATGCTGTTCACATACATACATACAACATACATACACCACACCACACACACACACACACACACACACACAGACCATTTGCTAAAAAACACTTTTTTGGACTCAGGGGACCTCAAAACGGATATTTCCGGTGATTACTCGATATTGAAAAGTTGACACGATTACATACTTCCTCTTACTAGGAGTAAGAGAAAGTAATAAAAATAAAAAACAAACATTATAACGCTTAAAACGGACGACAGACAAACATTAGTACAATTCTTAATTATACAATTTTCAAATTAAACCACAATTTATTGTTTAATATCAAAACAGAATCATAAAAAAATTATGTAAACATTTGTATAAACTTTATTCATCAATTTCCAAAGTAAATTAAAAATATTTTACTTTCATTCATTACAACCCTTATAATTTATAAAATAATGGATACATATAAAATGAAATAGGAATTTTAAAATTAATTTAATCATTCCATCATCCATTGTAATTAATTCTGTATACAATGTAGCTAGTACGATGGTATATGTCATTTCAGAAAGAGACAACATGATTTCATAAAATTATTTTTGGACAAACCAAATTTTTCGGTCATAACATTATCTATCAGGAATAATAATAGTAATAATACACTTGATTGCTCATAAAGTACAAGACTTGTAACAAGGAGCGGGTACAATTATAACTTATACTAGTTTCCTATAATATCGATTTATATTGAATAGAGTAATAAATGAATAAGTAAGAAAAGAAATAATAATAATAAAATGTTTATATATATACGAGTATACATATATATATATATAGTATACGTATATAAGATCAAATAAAAGAATAAAAGTATTCGTTTAAGACAATAATAATGATAGGATACAATATCCAAAGTTAACATCATTGCAATAATAATCTAATTAACGTGCAGCCATAAAAGTCAAAAGACACCGTGTCAAAAGCCCCATGAAGTTTCAAAAAAATCGTTGGAGTCATTTTTGAGAAAAATTAAAAAAAAAAAAAGTCAGTAAAGTGGTATTTTCGGTTGAAGAATTTTGATAGGTAATATCCATAGTGATTCCCAAACATAATATCAAGTTTGAACTTTCTACGGTGTTTTCGTTTTTGAGCTATGCTGTTCACATACATCACATACACACATCATTTTCTAAAAACCATTTTTTTTTTTTGGACTCAAGGAACCTCAAAACGGATATTTCCGGTGAAAACTCGATTTCGTAAATTTGGTACGATTACAATACTTCCTCTTTTACTAAGATTAAGAGGAAGTAAAAAAAATCATATTTTGTGGTGAACATTTAATACGAAAATTCACATACTTGCTGTTCCATCCATAATAGCTTCCACTAGCCGTCTTTACCACTAAGACAAAGTAGTAACACAAATCTAACCTCAATTTTTCATATAGGAAATAATAAAATCAAGACGTTTCTATTTATTAACCTACATCCCAGCATAATCATCATAATTGTACACTGGACATTGCAACTTTGTAGCTAATAAGATAGAAATTAAACGGAACTTTTATGATTCTAATAACATACATCACTGAATTTTATTATCTAATCTATCCATTTTTAAAAGTAGAAACCATATAATTTGTTAGAGTGAGCTTAATATTTATAACGATTTTCTTCAAACACTTAAAATGTTAATTTATCTTTCTTAATTAATTAATGGGTTTTTTTTTTGTTTATTGCAAACGCCTAATTCGTTTTCTCTTAATTCAGTTATAAATTTTATTAAAACTGTTGTGATTAAAGAGCATGCATTTCTCTTAACATTTTTACTATTAATAATTAATGTGGTATCTATCACCTTATTACACTTAGCCTTTTTTTTTTTTTGTATCAATTTTCAAATTGTATCTTTATTGTTGTGGTTGGTTGCGTAGAGCTGGAAAGCATCACAGACATTTTCCGTGATAGCTTGCTTCTTTTTGAGGTCAAACAGACTTGCACAGAGCAAATTCAGTTTACACACATGAATTTGCTCTGTGCAAGTCTATGTTATCACACTATTTGACAAACGCACCCTAAAGATGGGCGAACGCTCGAAATCAGTCGATGACCTCAAAAAGAAGCAGGCTATCACGGAAAATGTCTCTGATGTATCTTTATTATCATCGCAAAATTGTTATAGCTAATAACCTTTTTTATTTTTTTAAGTTTGTTTTACTAAAATAATTATGGCTATGTTTATATTTTAATAAAAAAATCATAAAGATTAATCCCACCAAAAACCAAATATGTTTCCTTCACTCTCTGACGTATTACTGTAGTGGAATCGTTTATTGGATGATCTGATCCCACCGTGATAGTGCAAGATGTAATGGAATCGTTTAATGTGATTCCTGAGGTATGTAGTGGACGTCTTGAAGAGGGCGGAAGTTAGTTTAGAGATTTTTGGAAGTTAGTGCTCGAATTATCAACACGGATTTTATAAAAATATACTGTATTTGAACAGTAATTTAAACGTGAGTAATGGTAACTATTTACAAGAAATACTTAGAAATAAAATAGGAGATAAATAACTAATAATTTAGAATGATTAAAATAAATGAACTAAGATGCACAACCAAGGAAATAAGTATAAATAAAAACTGTATAGGGACGCGGAAACTGCTGCTCGTATAATAATCTTGAAGACGTACTGAAGTATAATCATATAATCATCCCCTCTTCCAATGGGGCGAGTTTATATATTAGTGTTGGCCACACTCACACCAAGACATCTGTCCTAGTGTGCGACTTTGGTTAGTTTGGTGACCACCGATTTAGGTCAGTGGCCAGCCTTAGCGGTGCTTGCTTTGATGTAAGGGTATTTACCCTTGGTTTGTTTGTTTGGCCGCGGCCTTGTCTTGAAGTCAGGCAGCTGGCTAGGCCACTAGTTGTAAATTATTCTTTCTTTGTTATCTGTTGTGAAGGTTTGACATTGCTATGACTTTGCCATGTTTCTCAACCGAAAATACCACTTTACTGACTGTTTTTTTTTGCGATTTTCTGGAAAATGACTCAAACGATTTTTTTGAAACTTAGTATACCAACTACACATACAAAGATCTACAACTTTTATTTGAAATATTTCTCCGAGAAAATATATTTAAGGGTACTTTTGGTGGAAGGGATGGGGGGTTACGGTTTCCTCTAAAGTGCTATTTCAATTTATTATAAACAATTCTATCATCTAAGATAATATTAATTAAAAATAAATATGTTGTTGAAATTCTGAGCTTGAAAAAAAAAAAATCGGATGACCGGAAGTGTGTTTTTACTAGAAAGTATTTTTTAATATTTGCGATAAAAATCCCATTTTGTCCATAAAAAACACCGACGAATTTCATAAAATTTGTCAATCACAAATTTTGAAAACTCGAGTAAGAGAAAAGTTGTGTGAGTATATCACACCAGATTTTTTTTTTGTGTATGTGTTTGGGACAGCATATCTCAAAAACAAAAACACGCAGAATGATCACAAAAAACATTTTATATTTCGTTGAAGGAAACTTGAAAATAAGTTTTTCATAAAAATCGTTTAACCGGAAGTAACACTTGACTGAATGGTTTTTTTTTTTTTCTTCAAGTTTTTATGATTTTCTAATGACATTAGTTAGAACTCATTTTGTGAATTCGTCAAATATGTAACAAGAAAGTTAGATATTTTATTTTGATAAGTTCATTCTGTTGATAACAAAACTGCTCTTCACATATCCGTATATTGTTATCCGATTACTATGTACCTACTTTCGGGAAAGACTGCAAATGGCCTATGTAGGCCAATGTATACCATATAAAATCTGTGCCGCCATTTACCTCGCAATCTTTTCATCATCAACTATACATTATTTTGCCACAAACATAGGCGATAATTGTCTATGGTACTGATGATAATGTAATCTCATGTGTTGATCTGCAGCGGTGTCTAGCAACCTTATGATATTGGCATTATTAATGGTCAGCATCCTTTATCTTAGGACGTTTACCCATTCCATTCCTATAACTGTTGAAAGACAAAATCTTTCAGAGACATTTTCCGTGGTAGCCTGTTTCATTTTATGGTCATCGACCGGTTTCCGGCGCTCGCCCATCTTCAGGATGCGCCTGTCAGATAGTGTGAGATAACACAAACTTACACAGAGCAAATTGTTTATACACTGACCGGTCCTTCCAATTGTATTTTAAAACCAAACTCTTAAACTAGGTCAAAGGGGGGAGGCATGGTCTAGCTGGGTAGGAAAGGAACACGTGTTTGGGTTGTTAAAGGGGCAAATTTTCCTTAAAATGGAAACAACACGTGGGGGTCAAATTTTCAAACTCCGTTGCTGGAGGGAGATTCACTTGACAATTAAATAATTAGAATACCACCACCACCACAACAACAAATCTTATCCTTTAAAACTGATTTGTTGAGACGACATTTGTTCCTATAGGACATTTTCCGAGGGTCGTTCAACTTTCTAGCAATGATGCCTGCAATTCCTTCCTTCCACAGACTAGTGCATAAAACATGAAGAATATGTTGTAATTGGTCAAAACAGCGCTAAACTCTCGCAATAGAATGTCACCTTCCGTGCATACCGCTAAGTCTCCCCCTTTTCAAAAAATTGAATAATATGTATATAGCGCTCTTTTTTTGATAATTGTTGGCCCTAGTGGAAGTCCCATAATCGCTCTGTCGAATATATATGATCTCGAGAAATATTGTTTTTATTTTGTCCAATAAACAGTTGTTTTTTTTTTTCACAAAACTAAACTGCTTGCTAATGATTGGACTTTCTTTTTTTTATCCCACTTAAATTTTTTTTTTGCTTATTATTATGTGTTGTAGTGAACGCTAAATTTGGATTTCTTATGGTCCCTTTGCCAATGTTGTTGACGTGCATTTGCAAGACAGTGATGGCGAACCTATGACACGCGTGTCAGTGCTGACACGCGAGCTCATTTTTGGTGACACGCATCTTCAAAGATAAAAAATTTCATAATTCAAAAAAATCTTTTTTTTCTGATAATGTAGCTCATATAGTTAGCAACTCTCTCTGTTTACTACATATTTTGTGTTTAGTTTGTTTCATGGAAATTATAAATACCGATTAACATTTTTTTAATTTTATCCCTGAAAAAGACAATAAATTTGTCGAAACGTTGGAAAAGATTTTAAAAAAAGTGTACATTTTATTGACCGCTCCTCGAGATCTCCTTTAGTTGTTTTGCTAACAATTTTTTCATCCACATATTTTTGTGAGACATTGTTCTCAGCATTAAATAATATTAAGACAAACAAACGGAATCGGTTAACAGATGAAGTCAGTGGCGCTTGCTTGGCCTTGAAATGTACCAAGTATAAACCCGAAATAGAAGATTTAGCAGACAAACTTCAGCACCAAAAAAGTCATCAGAGACATTTTCCGCGGTAGCCTGCTTCATTTTGTAGTCATCGACCGGTTTCGGGCGTTCGCCCATCTTCAGGATGCGTTTTTCAGACAGTGTGACAACACCGACATGCACAGAGCAAACTTAGTTTTCACACTCAAGTTTGCTCTGTACAAGTCTGTGTTGTCGCACTGTCTGAAAAACGCATCCTGAAGATGGGCGAACGCCCGAAACCGGTCGATGACCACAAAATGAAGCAGGCTACCACGGAAAATGTCTCTGATGCTTTCCAGCTCTGCGGAACCAACCACCACACCAAAAAAGTCACTAATTTTTCATATATATTTATTTTCTAATTGTATAAATTTATATTGTTTTTCTGTTTTTGTTCAATTATATTTTATATATATACTACTTGATTTTGTATGTTAAGTGTCAATGAAATATGTAAGACAAGTCTCTAAATGTAAACTATTGGTTTCATAATTTTGGCTTTTGTATTTTAAATGGCATTAAACAAATAATTAACTTGATGAGTGACACGCCACGAGAATTATGTTTCTATTTTTCAAAATTTTGACACACCGAGCTCAAAAGGTTCGCCATCACTGGCTTAGACGTTATGAGAGGGAGGGCGACGGGAAGTTATCGCTTAGTATAGTAGATGACGTTACTGACATTTGCTTTCCATTTTTATAGAAATTTTATATAGAATAAAATTGTTATAAATTCTATTTTTGAATCGATTTAATTATATAAAATTTCTTCGTTAATATTTTAATAATCCAACTGGAAATTATTCTATATTTCGTATTCGAAATTTATTTAGCGAAACCAATCTGATAGCTTGCCTAGTAGAGATACTGTAAAAAATTGAATATATAGATTGGATAAATAAATAAATTTAGTGTTAAAGGAATTCATAGCCAGGTAGGCATTGGCGGTAAAATAAAATAAAAATCATAGGCACAGATAAACCGGAAATAGAAACAGTTAATTGTTTTAAAAATTTACGTGATTTAGGTGAAAAGATTTGTTGAAGGGGTTAGGAAGGAAAAAACTAGCACTGAAATAAATATAAAACGTAGGCAAAGTTCTAATTACAATATTGTATTGTACTAAATTTTTTTTAAAAAATTATTTAGTCGTTTTTCAAGTACGAGTATATGCTATAAAAAAAAAAATACGGCATAGAGACAAAATGACGAAATAGTCAGACAGATAAAATGCTGACATATATTCTTAAAAATCGTCTTATCGATTATTAAAATAAAATAAATACACACATTAAACAAAGTAAAAAAAAATCGACATTTAAGTATTCATTAACTAAAAACAAAAAAAACCTTAAATTTAATGATTAAAAAATAAAAATTGACTTTAAAAAAAATCCTTAAAAATAAATATAAAAAAAATAAATAAATAAATAGAAGATTTATATTAATCATACCATGAAATAATATGGCCAAGACAGCGATGAATAATATATTCCTTGTCAAGTTGCATCCCATTATTTTGATAAAATTCTCAACAAAATTGTTGAGTATAAACACTTTAAATTTGAATTATTATTAAAATACTTCATCACTAATTTTCATAACATATTTTGCACATAATTTAAATTTAAATTTATTTGTAAATTGTTCGTTTTTTGTTTTTATCTCCTTCTTAAATTACAATTAACGCGAGTTAATAATTTTTTATTAAAAAAAAAAACAAAATCAATTGTTTGGCTAGTTTTATGAGTGTTAAACTAATTTTGGTTTAAATAAATAAAATAAAAAAATAAAAAAAAAGGAAAAGAAATTATCATATAAGACGGAACGATGTTTTGAACCGATGTTGTGTGCGGGTAGAACTGTGCTACAATCAACGGTCTACACTCCAGGCAACACTCTGCTTAAACCGGTGAGAGTAACGATGAAAAGTAATGGAGTGGGGAACTTTGATGGGATACACTGACCACGGGTACATTTATTATAGTAAACCGGACTTTATTTATTTATTTTTTGAGGTTTGTATGTTTGTTTTTTTTTAAACAAATTTTAAACGAATTTTAATGAATGAAATTTTTTAATCTGTGAATAAATTGTAAAAATTCTCATGTCTAATAACATTTATTGACAATCGATTAGTAGGAATAACTTGTGAATTATGACTGATGCCTTAATTTATTTATTTATTGAAATTTACTACTACTAAAATAACTGGATGTTTATATTAAAAACTCTGGTGTAAATCGTTCACATGACGGTTCTCCTACTGCAAATTACATAGTTTTTTTTTGGTGGGGGGGGGGGCGCAACGATAGCTAAGGTCATTAGCGCCTTTCGAATATTTGTTTTTTCTTGCTCGATCCGTTTATTGCTCAGCTATGATGGCACATGTTCTACTGGTTTACCTTTATGTCATCCAACACAATACTTTGACTAGCAAAGTATGGTCGAGCCTAAGGATATCGTACATGGTTCTGCACATCTCTTCTTACACCATAACACCAGTTGACGATGGGGAGTGTAGATACCTAAACAGTGCCATCCTTTGTAAAAAACATTACAATAGCAGGGCAAGTGCTTTTCTGGAGGATTGCCCTTCAAAAATAATCTTATGTAATAATTATTCACATATTGCTTATACATACATATTTTGTATTTTCATAGACTATATAGAGCGTAAGAAAAAATTAAAATTAATATCTAGTGGACTGAACTGATTCTTTTATTATCATCTTCGTTTGTTTGGTGGCTATTTGCATCGAGGAGAAATATTTTTATTAATATCCCTTCCCCTAGAATTTTGTCTAGATCTAATCAGGGTGCAGTACTTTTTTAAATCCTATATCCCTATACCCCCTTAAAAAAATAACCAGATAACTAAAACATATATACACTATTTACACTCATTCATACTATTATTTGCTCCAATAAAACGTACAAATTAATAAATACATTCATACTAATAAATACATTCATGTTAATAAATACATTCATACTAATAAATACATTCAAATCTCACAATCTAGGCTTCTTCTTAGGATTGTTTTCTTATTCCTATTTTATGAATATTAGTGATCATATCATTTTAATGCGATTATCAAGTACTTATTATTAGTATCACAATAATATATGAATATATATCTATATTGTTCACGCTCTCAAGCGTAGGTCTAGTGAGTAGCGCACTCGCCTTTGGAGCGATAAGTCAGAGTTTAATCATCGTTAGAGTAAGACAATATTGGACCCAGCATCGTGAGAAAAGTTGGGGAGCTCAGTTAGTATCGAAGGTCAGAAAAAAACGATTGTGAGAACAGTAGCATGCTTACCCCCACCTCCACCACCCCAAATAAAAATCGCCGTCTGACAAGCTATTGCGCCCATTATATAAAACCTTGTTTTTTCTTAAGGGCTAGTTAAATGGTCTGAAATCTTTGAAACTAACAGAGTTTCAAATTATATATTAATATATTCTACACATACTAGAAGGACCTATTTTCTCTTTTTATAGATCTATGAAAGAAGGAAGATGCCTGAACTATATTACTTTTTTATTATTATTTATATTTTTAATGTAAAGTATCTCTTTTATATCCTGGTAAAAGTGAGGTCGAGAACATTAAACATATTATATCCATGTTAATAGCATCTTTATAGTAGGTATATTACTTTTATTATTTTTAAATTCATATTTTTATGGATTCAAATTTTGTCTACTTTTATTATTAATAAAGTCTGGAAAGTGTTTCACTATAAAGCAATAAAAAAAAACATCACTTTCACTAAAAAGGAAAAACCCAATGCAGTTGGAAGTCCATCTTTTTAAAGTCAAAATATTTTAGAATTAGAAATTGAATACAATTTGAACTTTGTGGCCACCAAGTAGATTTAGGATCATCCTGTTTGACTATACTTTGACTATAATATTGTATAGATAGATAGATCTTTATTAAAACCAAATAAACGAAACATTTTTAATAAATAAATAAAGATATAAAACAAAAAAGCATCTTCAGCATAGTAGGTATAATAATCGTCTGCCATTGTTGCAATCCAATGTTACATTATTTTTTTTTAATATATATTGCGTTATTACAGTATTAAAATTTATAATACAATACTGTCTTCCATGCATTATTTATATTAAAATATATAACAATTTGAAGAGGACGATTCAAATTAGATAATTAAATAATATCAGAGACATTTTCCGTGGTAGCCTGTTTCATTTTGTGGTCATCGACCGGTTTCGTGCGTTCGCCCATCTTCAGGATGCGTTTCTCAGACAGTGTGACAACACAGACTTGCACAGAGCAAACTCAGTTTTCACACTCGGAGTTCCCCAACTTTTCTCACGATACTGTCTTACTCTAACGATGATTAAACTCTGAATTATCGCTCCAAAGGCGAGTGCGCTACTCACTAGACCTACGCTTGAGAGCGTGAACAATATAGATATATATATTCATATATTATTGTGATACTAATAATAAGTACTTGATAATCGCATTAAAATGATATGATCACTAATATTCATAAAATAGGAATAAGAAAACAATCCTAAGAAGAAGCCTAGATTGTGAGATTTGAATGTATTTATTAGTATGAATGTATTTATTAATATGAATGTATTTATTAGTATGAATGTATTTATTAATTTGTACGTTTTATTGGAGCAAATAATAGTATGAATGAGTGTAAATAGTGTATATATGTTTTAGTTATCTGGTTATTTTGTTATACCAGTCCGACACACTCCAGTCCGAGTGTGAAAACTGAGTTTGCTCTGTGCAAGTCTGTGTTGTCACACTGGACTGAGAAACGCATCCTGAAGATGGGCGAACGCACGAAACCGGTCGATGACCACAAAATGAAACAGGCTACCACGGAAAATGTCTCTGATGCTTTCCAGCTCTGCGGAACCAACCAGCACAACAATTAAATAATAGTTTTCTTTTATTAAATTCTCCCTCAAGTATTACTTCCATTTATTAAAAAAAATCTGATGTGAAACACTCACACAACTTTCTCTTACTCCAGTTCTCAAAATTATAATTGACAAATTTTATAGTTTGTGTACCAAATTTAATGAAATTCGTCGAAAACTGAAAAAAAAAAAACGGTTCAGTTAAAAGCGCACTTCCGGTTTACTAATTTCTTTGAAACTCGGAATTTCGGCCATCTATTTATTTCTAATTAATTTTGTTTGGATGATAGAATTATATAATCAACTATGATACCACTTTAGAGAAAAACATAACCACACCCTTCCCCTAAAAGTGCCATTTTCCCAGAAAAATATTTAAAATAAAAGTTGTATATCTTTGTATGTTTAGTTTATATAAGAAGTTTCAAGAAAATCGTCGAAACAATTTTTGAGAAAATCGTGAAAAAGTGAAAAAAATCATTTAGTCTAAAGTAGTAAAGTAAACGCACTTCTGGTTATCTGATTTTTTTCAAACTCGGAATTTCAATAACATATTTAATCCTAATTAACACTATTTAGATGACAGAATTGTCTAATAAACTGAAATAGCACTTTATATGAAAACCTAACCTCACCCCTCCCTCATAACTGCCCTTAAATGAATTTTCTCAGAGAAATGTTTCAAATAAAAGTTGTAGCTCTTTGTATGTGTAGTTGATATACCAAGTTTAAAGAAAATCGTCGTAGTTACTTTTGAGAAATACGCAAAAAAGTAAAAAAAACAAACAAACTAGTAAAGTGGTACTTCCGGTTGAGGGATTTTGACAGTTAACTTACTGTCACATCCCATGGAATATCAAGTTTCTGATCTAAATGGAATATCAAATTTCAACTTTCGACGGTTTTTCGTTTTTGAAGTAAGCTGTTCAGATACATACTCACAGACCATTTGCTATAAACTACTTTTTTGGACTCAGGGGACCTCAAAACGGATATTTCCGATGAAAACTCGATATAGAAAATTTGACACGATTACAATACTTCCTCTTACTAGGAATAAAAGAAAGTAAAAAGGAACTATGTATATTTGTTTGCGGTTATGTGATATCTGTATAGGTAAATCTAGTTTATCCATTAAATAAATCTATTACTTCTGTATGAGACAAAAGATTTTTTCCCAAGCCATTAACTCTATATTTTTGTAATACACGACATACAGCCACATCGTAAGACATAATACTCTACATATCGTCTGTTACAGTTACACAGTGTACGTCATCACCATTGTTCCTCACTTCTCATCACATTATATTTATTAAGACTAATCAATTGCCCTTATAACTTAAAAAATAGCATTCATATTGTTTTTATCGAATATGGAAGATAATCACCCAACACGCATTTTAAATCTTTATACAAAATATAGAAATTAAACAATTGTGCTTTTCGTGTTATATTTCTGTCTGAAAATTTTGCATTAAATTAGATAATATTAACGTGAACTTTGCACTTGTATGCTCAAAGACTTTTTTTATTTAACATTTTGCTTTTCTTTTTTTATAAATTAATTTTTTGTTTTGTTTTTATAATCGAATCTATTTTGTTTCAATATGTCTGTGTAAACAGTATCGAGGTATGGTTTCAGCACATATTCATGAACTCCATGTTTTGTCCCAACAACTTCTGAGAGGCTTGTTTCCTAGGCCAAGTGCTCCACAACCTTTTCTTACCCACAGCATAACAAAGTTCTTCCCCAAATTTCGCGGTACACCAAAAGTAAATATGTATATATATAACAAGACAGTATGCATAAATATTCATTTTTTTCTTTTTTTTTTTGTATTACTTTCTCTTACTCCTAGTAAGGTTTTCATCTAAAGTGCTTTTTCAGTTTATTAAACAATTCTGTCATCTAAATAATGTTACTAGAATTAAAAATATTGTTGAAATTCTGAGTTTGAAAAAATCGGATAACGGGAAGTGCAGTTTTCTTTACCACTTTAATAAATGATTTTTTTTCACTTTTTCGCGATTTTCTCAATAATGGCTCCGACGATTTTCTAAAAACTTATTATATAAACTAAACATTACAAAGATCTGTAAACTTTTCTCAGGGAAAATCCATTTAAGGGCACTTTTGGGGGAGGGGTGGGGTTATGTTTTTCTCTAAAGTGCTATCATAGTTGATTATACAATTCTATCATCCAAACAAAATTAATTAGAAATAAACAGATGGCCAAAATACCGAGTTTCAAGAAAATTAGTGAACCGGAAGTGCGCTTTTACTGGACAGTTTTTTTAGTTTTCGACGAATTTCATTCAAATTTGGTACACAAACTATAAAATTTGTCAATTATAATTTTGAGAACTGGAGTAAGAGAAAGTTGTGTGAGTGTTTCATACCAAATTTTGATACATATATATGTATATATATAACTTAAGAACTGTACTTATATAACATAATGTAAAAAAAAGAAAAGAAAGAGGTAATTAATGTGATACCTGAGCTTGTTTCAATGAACACAACAAATGCTTTATTTATATTCAACCACGACCGCTTATCATTTTTAATTAACACTAATGTTGAAAAACTTTGTTTACATAAATATGTGGTTGAAAATGGGAGTAGGATTGAAATAGCGTCGTCTAAAGTCCGAGGATATTTCTTTCCTAACCGAAATCTAGAAAGCATCCAATGAAGAAGCTTCATCAAAGCGTTCCGTCGTTACTCATTTCAATAAATACCTCTCAAATTTGCCGAGAATATGCTCTGCAGAATTTATAGCATTGATTGTCCAAAAGGATTTCGAATCCAATCGTATTGTTCCGTATTTTTTTTTTTTTTAATTTAAGGCGCGTCAACATCAACGGTCATTGGCGTCCGGAGCCTCCTCAGTGCACTGCCGGCCCTCACAGTGTTCTCTCGTTACAGACAACACTGTCCATTACCGTGAGCTATAGAGGCTTCTAGGAAGAAAAAAATTTAAGGTAGCATAGCTGGACTAGAACCCGGATCCTCCGCGTAGGAGTCCAGTACGCTAACCACTTAGCTATTCCCTTCCGTATATTAATTGAATAAAAATAGTGGTCAAATTTTGGTTGTTTTTTTTTGTAGGCTGCTAAACTCTTGTTTGATATTATGGATTGTTTTCAACTCCAATGATTATGAACCAATTTTCAGCCTGAATTTTTTTTATTATATATTAATTAAATATATAAAAACATTGTTTTTCCTTGTGACGTTTCAGCAATACGCTTGCCATTATCAAACAGGTAGTACTATTTTATCAAATCAATTCATATCTGTAATTAATATACAATTTGAAAGAAGTAATATAAGATACAGTTTTTTTTATGACATACATAGATTTAGCAAATTATTTAATAATTATTAGCGTCCACAAATTAATGGCAAGTTACTTACCAAAATTAGTTATTTTTCTGTATTTTACTGATCAGTTTATTTTAAAATTAAACGTCGTTATTTTGTTATATTTTCCTTTTTGATAAGGGTTGTAGTTAATTTCTTTTAAAAGACTTGGATTTTAATTTTTATCTGCGTCATTGTTGGTTTCTCCAACACGTGGTCATTATTTTGATTTATTTTTTAAAAATTTACTTTTGTTTAATTTTAAAATAAACTGATCAGTAAAATACATAGTGGTCAAATTTATTCACCACTTTTGGTATTATTTATTTACGAGTATTATCACATGCGGCTTGCGGCTGGCTACCCCTGCATTGTACCTACTATTATTATCTTATGGGTGCGGCGGCACACATAGCATTTGCAAACGGCACTGTCTTAGACCAAAAACCCTTTCAGGCAGATGAACGATACATATATAAAACTAAGAACCTTAAATATATTAACTCTTCTAAACTAATTTCTCAACTAGAGTTAGCTTCTTTAGCATGTTTTGCAGTACATGGTACTATAAGTTTCAACATAATTATGTCAAGTAAAAGTTAAAATGCTGAAAGAGGAATTTCTATTAGTACAAATATTAAGACGTTTGAGTTGGTATTATGAAGTTTATTAGCAGAAAAAAATCTACCTTTTGCCGAAGATCTCAGATGTTCCCATCCAGTCCTATCCAGAGAAAGAAACTCTTTCTGCCACTTCTCGATTCTTTAGATGTAAATTCGACATTCCCAAGAACGACATCACGTTTACTATCCCCATCACTGTCTACCGCAACAAGGTTTTTCCAACAAATTGCGATCTGATACACCTAATCAGTCACAAACTCCCCTCAGAGTCTTCTGCTTTTTGCCTCTGAAATTCTGCCAGAATTGCCTCAGCTGAAGCAAATTGTTTTTCCATAAATAAAAGTAAATCAGAAAAAAAATAAATAAATAATCACGGTACGGATGTATAGTAAACAATTTCATTGCCATTACTAAAGCAACAAAAACGTTTTTGTGTTAAAAGGTTTTAAAATTTTGTAATAACAATGAAATTGAAATTGAAATTATGTAATAACAATGTCAGATGGCAAAAGAGAAGAGAGACTGTCATTGCTTAATGATAATAGTACCTGATGTGATAAATCCTTGACCATTAATAGTAGGTGTAAGCAATTAACAGAATATATAAAAATTAATATCTAATTAAACTTTAAAAAGAAATATGAAAAGTCAAGAAGTCACAAAAATCTGTAAAATATTCATACACCTTTTTTTTTAAACCAATTAATACAATTTAATTATTATTTATTTTTTTGGAGGTTTTTTTTTCTACATTTAGTAGTTTCCTCTCAACCTCTGTCTGAGCCGATCCTTCCATTTCTCCTTATTCGTGGCATCGGCCTCCGTCAAACCGTATCCTGACAAGGATTCTAATGCGGAGTCTTTCCATCTGGTCCTAGGTCTTCCCTTTCTTCTTCTTCTTCCCTCTACCGTCATCTCATACACTGCCTTTGGGATTCTGTCTCCACCCATCCTTAACAAATACCCCAATCATTTTTACTGTTTAAGCTCTATAGATTGGAGGATATTTTGTTGGACATTTAACTCCGTTCTAATGTCCACATTTCTTATTTTTTCCCTTCTGGAAACTACCTGCTGACCTCCTCCAGTAGTCCATTTCGGTGGATAGCAGTCTACGTCTTTCTTTTTGGTTTAGAGTTCAGGTTTCTCTGCTCCGTATAGCACAATACTTTCAAACATAGCTTGTAACAGCAACCAAAGAGGGCAAAGAGAAGCTCAACCACTCTCTCGGACTGGAGTGGGAGAAGCTGTATAAATATAGCGACGGGCAGTCCATAAAAGGACAGTTGAAATCAGATGTAACAGCAACCAAAGAGAGCAAAGAGAAGCTCAACCACTCTCTCGGACTGGAGTGGGAGAAGCTGTATAAATATAGCGACAGACAGTCCATAAAAGGACAGATGAAATCAGTTCAAGTACATCCAATCGCTACGTGTCATTCTCATACCACTCTACCTTAAACATTCTTCTATTGTAAAGTCCAGGCAGTCTGTGTCTATTTATTAATATATTAGTTAACAGTGTTAACCAAGTCTTCTTCTTATATCATCAACCAGACCTAAATTCTCTCCACCTAACACATCCATTATATAGCTTTATAAAAATTAGGTGCTTGGTGTTTTGGGAAATATTCTTATTCCACAGCACTGAATTGAACAGCCCTATGATTAATATTAGTCCCTATTATATCCGTATGAGCAAATTTAATTAATTAAAAGGTGGGCAGGAGATATGCCGCTCTGAGCGGACTTGTGTGGACCACAAGAAATGCTCAATCAACAAAGATTGTAGAGGCACTTTAAATTCAATACCATCAATTATTTTTTTCTGAAAATGTTTCAAATAAAAGTGGTAAGTTATGCGAAGCTTCATGAAAATCGTTGAGGCCGTTTTCCTAGAAAAGCGCAAAAATCTGGAAAAAAAATACATTCAATGAAATCGTACACCGACTGACTGATGAATTCTAAAAAAAAAATCTTCTGACAGATATTGGTGTTATCTAAACGGAATACCAGATTTTTAACCTTTTTCCATTTTTTTTCAGGTTGTGAGATATTTTGTTTCCGCCACACACAGATTATTCGCTACAAACATTTATTGCTTCAAACCCAAAATATCTCTAAACATGTATTTCCGGTTAAAACTCAATTTCAAAAATTTGACACGATCGTAAATGATCGTAGCCGTGCGTACTTTTGATTGGTCAAAAACTGATTATCCGAATTGATACTTTTTTTTTACAAAATTCTTGAAGACGTGCATGGGGGTACTAGATGTAAAAAAATTGCAAGCCATGTCAAAACCATGGTGTCGCAATGGACATGCGCTGTAAATAATATCTATAATACTGTGTTCTGTAGTAGAGATAAGAAGTATGCTTACAGTGTTGTGGTATGATAAAAATTGTAACATTTCCATCACATTATTAAATGAAAAATGTGGTATGAAACACTCACAAAACTTTCTCTTACTCTAGTTCTCAAAATTATAATTGACAAATACTATCGTTTATGTACCAAATTTAATCAAATTCATCGAAAACTGAAAAAAAAATTTCAGTAAAAGCGCACTTCCGTTTACTAATTTTCTTGAAACTTGGAATTTTAGAGAAAAACATAACCTCATCCCTCCCCTAAAAGTGCCCTTAAATGAATTTTCCCAGAGAAATGTTTCAAATAAAAGTTGTAGCATATTGTATGTGTAGTTAATGTGGGAACTTTCAAGAAAATCGTTAAAGCCATTTTTGAGAAAATTGCAAAAACGTAAAAAAAAAACCTCAAAACGGATATTTCCGGTGAAAACTCGATATTGAAAATTTGACACGATTACAATACTTCCTCTTACTAGAGAGAGTAAGAGAAAGTAAAAAGAGACTCCTTAATGTTTAAAACGGCAATTGATTCAATTTATAATATTTGATAAATTACAGAGCTCAATATATTGAATAAAAAAATGTATTAACACTTTTTAAAAAAAATTTTTTGATGGGCAACCTTTTGCCAAAATAAAGGGGTCGACAGAATGAATCAAGCAATTTCTCAATTTATTACATTTATTATTATCATAATAAATTTAGATTAAATTATTTTTTTTCTTTAATTAACACAAAATTAAAGAAAATCAAGAAAAATATAAGAACAAAGATATTTAAACTAGTTCTCGATACAGCGTATCGTATTTCGATGTTTTATCGTATTTCGTATTAAGGTAAAATCAAAGACGTTAAGCTTTCATCAATGAAATAGTTTTCTTAAGATTAGATCCTTCTATTGATATAAAAATTGAAGACAAGTGAATATTTACTAAAAATTATAAATTTGAAAAAATGTATTTTTTAAAGAAGGTCCTAACTATCTATTATTAAATTCTGACTTCATAGCTACTCCTTCAACTTTTGTTCTAGTAGCTGGTCAATATAATAAATAAATAAATAAATATATCTAGAGATAATTTGATACAAAAGCCACCATATGGAAATGGTCAAACGTTATTTTTCTCAAAACTCACCTAAACAATCTTTATAATTCATATTAAACAAAGAAATGAACGACAGAAAAGTCTACTCAATTACTTTCCCCGACTATAAAATACTGCTTGATACTCTTTGTTTCTCCTGGATTGTAAAGCTGTTGTGACCCTTGGCCACCTGACTCTAGCTTTCCAATGTCTATCCAAAGTCGCTTTCTTCTGCCATTTTAGCACACCAAACGTCTTCACAAATCACTTCCAAATAACATTGCTATTTTTTTTTACTTTTCAAATAACATTTCAAATTTTCGAATAAAAATTTACTGACAAATTCCTAAATATTATCTAAAATTATATAAACGAAGTATTATAAAGTATTTTTATACATTTGTGAAATAGGTGTTTCTTATATTAGGAATGGTTCGTATTGTTTATTTATTATTGTTTATCTTGCCTTTGTTACTGACGGAAGTCATCTTGATTATGATCTCACACATATGTAGATTAAAAGTTTGATAATAAATTAACAAAATATATTATTATTGTAAAATAGTGAGAGATACTGAAATCTGGGTTATAAATAATCTTGAAAAAACTTTTTAAAAACATGACAATTAAGTAAAAGAATTGGCCTAATAAAAAACCAAATTATCATCACAAATCTCAACATCAAGATAAAAATATACCTGAATGCTTCAGCGATTCTTGATCTTCTCAAAAACTCTTTAAAGCATCACTTCAATCCTCCGGAACTATATTTCTTGAACCACACGAAATTCTTCGGATTTTTTTTGTTCCAACATCTTCAGAAACAGTTACTAGAAAAATGAAGGAAAACGAAATAATGATTGCTGTGTTTAAATCTAGTATTATTTTTAATATATTCTCTTAATCCCTTAATATTTACGGATCAAAGATTGCTTTAAATGAAAGTAATTTCCATTAAGGAATGCATGTATCATTTGTTATATTTTTTCTATAATCCTTCAGTTACTTCTTTGGTTTACAGTTTAATATGTTTCATTCCGGCTTTGTTCTTGAATATATTCCTCAGTAAAGATTAAAACGAAATTATAATGATGTAAAAAAAATTGAATGTAATATAATGTGCATACACTTAATGAAATAAGTCATGATAAAAGTGAGTTTGGAATGCTTATAATACAATCATGAATGATATAATTAGTAATAAAATTAAAAAAATGGGGCACGCCACAAAACCTAAGGATATTATTGCTGTTTATTATATGTACCTATGTATATTGTGTTATTGATATATAAAAATTTTCTGCATTCTTTAATCCACGATTATGTCACGAATTATTTATTTATTTTTTTTTTTTTTTAATAATAACTTACTTTCTTATGTCCTTTGAATATTATTAGATGATTGATCTATTTCAAGCATTATGCCAATGGTGGTGATAATACATCCCTTATTAATTGATAGTTGATAACTGCAATTAGAGTAAGTTATGTGGTTATATTTTTTTATATAGTTTCAAAAAATAGCCTGAGTTGCGATGCTGTTGAACTGAAGACAAGGTTGGACGTATTGCAACAAAAAGGGGCACTGTTGTAGAACAACCTCATTGTCAATTCTCAAGCTGCCATCACTTCAATCACAGGCCCAGGGAATGGCACATCTGGAAAAATAATAAGATGAAAAAAATTAGTTGAAGGGATGGCTCTTCGAGGAACTATAGTTGGCCGACAAGTTGGCAAAGGAGGGCGCCTCACGAACGCCCATTGGCCCTGAGCCTTTCTGTAGCATCTCGAACAGGACTGCCTGACAAAATGGCTATCACGAAAACATATTTTATTGGAGAAATACTGCGGAGCTGAGGCAATCTAAGTTTTTCTTGGAGGGTACCTTAAACACTCGCACGACCTATCTCCCGGGCAGAACAAAAGTGGAGCTAAGAAGAATTACTGCCCTAGTTACAGAGCTTTGCATTTTAAGGAAGCATCTGCATAATATGGTGGGTCTCTTTTGCGGACCCACACTACAGGAAACAGTCAGGAATGAGACACCGCTCGCTGATGATTCCTGAAATTTGGCGTCCATAATCTGGAGCCGAATGCGAAATCAATCGCCTCAGCCCTTGCGTTACTTTATTGATAAAGGGCTGGTATGAGGTGTTCTTCGGGGTGCTCAATGAGCCCAGCAGTGGCGTAAGTGCTAACCTCCTTGGAGGCCCCGAGTTCTAGATTAGATTAGATTAGAACTAAAGTTACCTTTAAATGGGTGTCTTGGTCATGTGGATTCTGCAGAAACCAGTAAGCAAATAGGTTAGGAAAGCTGTGAACCGACAATGATCAACCAGGCAATGAAGTGAATTTCCTCGAGAGAAGAATGTTATGGAAATCTTCTGCAACTCTAAACTCTTGATGGACGAATATAGATGGAGAGTTGAAACTCACGGAGGGACTTCTCTAGTAATTTGCTGAAAAAGGCGTGATATGACTCTGTTTTATGTAAACAACCGTTCTAGATTGCTACAACTCTCTAATGTAACCTTCACAAAATCGGTGTGTTGCCGACTCGCCTGCCTTATGACTTTATATGTGCTGTAAGAGATGAATGCCTTGCTCCAGCGTTTCCATTGCCTTGCAAGACAAAACTGTTCATGTACTCATAACTGGCCATTCTAACCATTCTAAAACACACCATAATAAATCGCATGCCGAAAATGTTACGATCAGGGGAAAAGGAAGAAGTGTTTGTATATAAGTGAATAGGAAGAAGTGTTTATATATGTATAAGTGAATAATTCTTTGTTATGCCTACTCTCAAAAAATATTAATCTCTCCTCATTAAAGTATTCAATAAAAAGTTGTACATAATTTAATAATGATTCATAATTAATATTCTTTTTCTTTTTTTTTAATTTAATTAACAATAAACATTTAAAGTGTATAACATTATCATTACTTTGTTTCCCAGACCTTCACCAATTATGCTGCTTCCAATTGAACAGACAATAGAGTGAAAGGCACAGATCCTTATCTAATCAATAAACGAAGCTTCCTGTTTAACATTTTCTCATGCATTGCTTTAACTTCTGGTTATAGACAAGGTTAGACAAAACACAATAATTACACTTACAAATGTTAAAAAACAAGAAATTATAAAAACTGTAATAATAGCAGCAATTGATGATTGACGAGATAATGAAAATAAAAACAAAAACTTGTCTACATGTACTCATCTCTCACTTACACACACACAAACACAAAGTGAAAGAAAAACTATTTGCTAGAACATCATTATCACAGACCTCAAAGATATTTTCGATAATAAACCTAATTTCGAAGGCTTAACAAGATCGCAATACTTACTTCATCAATTTATAGAAAAGAAAAAAATGCTTTTAATGTGAATATTCTATGCGTGAGTTTGAGTGTGTAAATATAATATCTCAATACGGAAAATCGCAGAATACTCAAAGTTGGTTACCTGTAGGTAACCTGGCAGGAAGGTTTCGATAAAAATCTACTGATCAGAAGTGTGAGTTTACTGAATGGTTATTTCAGATTTTCGTGATTTTTCTTTTAACTTCTTACAATATCTAAACGTATAGCTGCCTATCACTTTTATTTGAAATATTTATCTAGGAAAATGTATTTGTGAAAAGTTCTGGGAGAGCAATAACATTACGCTTTCCTCTAAAGTACAATTTTAGTAATGCATGGTTTTCACACATACCTATATAATAATAATAATACACATTAGAAACATTGCTAAATTACAATTTTGAGGAAAATCGGTTAACCGGAAGTGTTATTTTATAGAATTGGTTTTCAAGTTTTTGGAAGTTACCTGAAAACAGTTTCAACGATGGTCTTTAAAATGATAACTGCAGCTTTATAAGGGCATCACTTTATTTGCATTTTTGTCAGAAAGAAATGAGTTCAGGGTTCACGTAGAGAAATATTATTATGCCACTTCTTTTTACAACGCATATAATTTCAGTGTAATTTACTTTAGTGTAATAAGAAAAGTATTAACTGCCATGGATGCTAAACTAGCATGTACTCGTATCTTCACCACATTATATTATTAATGGATAATGGAGGTAAATGAATAAACATTTCATATTTAATGGAAATGTATTAGTTTTATAATTTATTAATTGCAGTAAAGTATTGTAATTGAGAGTATTCATACAGAATTTTTAAGAAAAAGTCAAAGGTTTGTACATATTTTTCCAAAAAGAATATGTAGGTACCTTTGACTTTTAATCAATTTGAACAAATTTTTTCTGTTCAAATTTCTCAATATCACTTGTAATACAGTAATCTAACTTAAAGCTCTAACTTACATATTTAAGAATTTATTTCTTTACAATTTCGGTCATAGAATTGATATATTATGCATGGATTGTAGCACTACCCTATTCATTGAAAGAAACTGAGATCTGTATTCGTATTTTATATTAGCCAATTTGAATCAAGATTATCCTGAGGAATTATTTTAAGGTTTTTTATTTATTTATTTTTTTTTAATGACCAAACAAATAAACAGGCAACAAAGCTTAACAACATCAATTCAAGTGGATATATGTTACCGGCAAAGTATGAAATCAGGCATTCTATAAAATGCCTAGACATTTCATACATTACCTAGCTACTTTAGGCAAAGTATGGAATATCCTTTTTATTTCATACTTGGGCTAGGTGTTCCATAGATTACCTAGGCATTCTATAGAACGTCTACGACGTCTTAGACAAAGCATAGAAAGACTTAAAAACTATATCTATTAATGGCCGGCCACATATAATTATGGCCCAGTTATTGCTGTAAATTTTACCGAAGGAATGCTACTATTTGTGGCCTTTTGCAATGATATTAGCAATCAGATATCACATTATATTTTCTTTCAGGATCTATAAATTCATTGATGTAAATAATATTAATCAATGCAACTAGTTGCTCTTTAAGAGGATTTAAGTTTTGTTAGTTTTTCTCCAATTAGAAAATAAGTTAGATTTGCTACTTTATTTCTATTGACCCACCCACGACACCTAATTTGGTAGTTGGACGTTAAGCCCGCCTGAAAAAATAGGCATTACTTTACTTTTATTTCTATTGACATAATTTTACTTAAACAGCCTTATTTTTTTATCCTCTTGCGTATGTGTTAAACTTCTTTATTCCTATTCATTTTGCCCACTCGGCCGCACATCATCATGTAACTGCTGCTGCGGCCGTGTAAGTGGAAGCAATCACGGAGGGAGAACCAAGGGGACCCAAAAAAAAAACCGCTCCGAGGATACTGTGTTCCTCAGTTTCTGACCTTTCTTGATTCCGCTGAATGCTAAAACCTTGACCAGTATTGTAAACATACTACGCCACATGTAGTCCCTCTGTATGTGGTCACTCACTGGTTTTGTCGGTTTTTCCTTCGGTATATTTATGAAACCTACATACAAGATTCTCAAGAAACGGGAAGATCGCTCTGTCGTTTTCAAGTCAGTCTACACTCTGTCGACGCTTCGCTATCGCAAACCGCGCGAGTTTCCGCCTATCAGCGAGGTGGGTGAAGAAGGAGAAGTTTGCGATTTATCTCGACTGCTTATTACCTGGGAGTTTGTAGGGGCCTAAAGAAGAACGGATGATGGGAATTTACGATTTACGAAGATGTGTTTTGTCAAGATTCATATATATTTTTAAAAATTATACAGTTAGAGTATACAAAATGCTTGATATTTCAAGTTTGAACACATAACCACACAAAAATGATGTATTCGCTTTAGCTGTACAGGGAAGGTAATTTTGCCTGCTTCGCCATGGGTATTCAATAGAATGCCTAGGCAAAGTATGAAATTCTACACACATATATAAAAATCTACTTTAAAAAAGTGTCACCCGCATGATATTTTTGCTGCAATTCTCATAGTTATAATTGAAATTTACTTTAAATTTGAATTTTTTTAAAAATAACATTAGTTGCCTTCAATATTAGAATTAATTATTGTTGTGTGGAAACACTCTATAATGAAATGAAATCTAGAGGGGAAATGTGACGATGACTAACTGAACCACCAGAACTCACTAAATACATTTATTCTATATATGTTGGCAGTGTACACCAATCAAATTTTAAGAAACTCTACATATCATTATCGCGACAGTTAAAGTAGAGAATGAAGAAGTGGACAAAAAACAGAATCAAATAATTTAGTACTTACCGGTCAAACTCAGAATTTTAGCCACTCTTATTTAATTCTCCACAACCACATACATTATCATGGAGCTTATATAATATATGTATAGAAATAGTTTATTTTAGGATTATGCTAACATCATCTGTCTCACCATAAACCACTAAAATCGACTTTGCTCTGAGTAAAAAAAAAAAATAATGTAAAAATAAATCTTTAATTTAATGCAAGTTTTGTTTTCTACATCTACTGGAAGTCTGAGAAAACTCCTATATAAAAAGACATGTAATTAATTGACAATGTTCACCGGAAATAAACTAGTTTACTACGTTCACTGACCTCTAAGTTCAGGTCAAACAGACGTTATCACATATAAGTAGATAGTGGAAAATGCAACAAGCTTTATAAGATATTTTTTTTCTATTAACTGTTCACCTGTATCAGTTTTATATGAAGTCAACTTATAATGGCCTATACTCAAGATTTCTTAGAATTATTTACTACCTTATTTACTAAGAAAGTAAGTAAGCCATTTGAAACATTATTAATTCCACAGATGTAATTATCCTCATTTGATCAGGGCATTTAAAAAAAAAGTATTCCTTCCTAGTCTTGTTTGTTTTGTCTAGCCAATTATTTGTGAAACATTATAAAAAAATTAGAAAATTTTTTCCTTTATTATTTCATCATTATCAAAAATTAGGTTATATCAAACATTCAAAAACAATACTAATAACAAAACTCTTGGAAAATAATAACAATGACAAAATTGGTATTTCATAAAAATAAAGAGAAAACTGGCAATTCCATTAAAATAAACTAATTTCTCAAGATAATTAATACATTTTGTAACTATAGAAAAATCATTTTCATATGTTGAAAATTCAACAATTGATTTGTTGGAAGTTTTTTGATGTCATTGCAATCTCCCACGCTCAAAAAAGAATTACATAAGTCATATCATCATCTTATTTCTTCACAGTTTATAAATCTATAATATACTTTGAAACTTGTAAGGGTAAATGTAATGTTTTCAATGACAATTGTAAACAATAGTTATAATATACCCAGCATTTTTTTTTTTTTTATAAAGTAATGATAATTTATCAAATAAATAAGAAACAAAACGGGGTGTTTTGAATTTTTACTATTAACTGATATTTGCTTACAATTCTTGTAACTATACATATTAATGCAAGTTTGAGTGTAATTAAAACATTTCCAACAGAGTGAAAAAAAAAGTACAAGGTTTAGAGCTTATTAAGTTCCTAAATATTTCATAATAAAAATTTATTTCAAATAAATTATATTATAAAACTGAAGATAAACATTTGCCTGTTATAATCTAGTTTAATTTTGTCTTATGCTGCTTTCTAGTGAATAATTTCAGAACTATTAGCTGTATTTTATTTTAGTTATTTTCTGGCAGTTTACTTGTAGTTAGTTTTTTTATATTCTAATTAATTAATAAAAGAATTAGCTCCATTTTGAATATTTACTACATTTTGGCTTTTCTTTTCGTTTCATAATGTTCCTAAGTATTTCTGTGAGTTGGTTTGCTCTGGCAACAGACATGAAATGATAAGAGATTTTTCTTTTATGAACTATTGTTTAGACAAACAACTGATTCCTTTATAAACTGATATTCTTATGGTTGTTTTTTTTTTGGCATGGGCAGAAAAAAACTTCTCATATGCCAACGTTTCAACCCTCTGACCGAGCCTTTATCAAGACTTTCGAGATTTTTCGTTAAATTAACAATTAACTATTACACATTAATTTAATGTTTATTAACTGTTGCTGATTTATGTGATTAAAATGAACTATTGTACTAACATTTGAAATATAATTGAATTTAAAATTCTGCCCTATAGCAGCACCCCCAAAAAATAATAATAATATCATTATAAATCAATCTAGGGCTAAAACCAAAAATAGGTGGTATTTTTGTTTCAAAAATATCACCTTTCACAAGGTAGGGAGGAACAAATGGAAATTAATTATTTACGGTATTATATTAAAAATAAACATCGATACAAAATTTAATTTTTAGTGGCTCCTAGGAATCTACAATGTTGAAGTGTTGAACTGCTGGACCACCACATGGGAATCCAGCCCGCTACCATTGAGCTAATCACTTTCCTACAATAATTTTTGTTCGATTTCCAGACTTTTTTATTTCCATTTTGCCATTTCTAAGCCGTTCTTCTCTCAGTACTCAAGATTTCTGGGAAGAGCAACACTAACTGAAACGTTTTTATCTGGATCTACATGGGAGACCCTAGGCGTAGAAGACTTAGATTTAGAAGATGTAGATTTGTATGGAATGGTACAAAGCCGCAACCAGGGCGTCATAAAAGATGTGAATATCTGTAGTGTACATTTGGTAATTTAGTAATTCATATCACCTATTGTAAATTATTGACAATATTAACTGCTAAAAATGTATTCGTTTAAAATATTAAGCTTAAAGATGCGAAGTAAACTTTTTGGTTAGTATTAAGGGTTATAATGAATTAGCTGCTTTTGAAGTTTAATTGTTTATTAGTTAAGAAACCTATAAAGTGTATCCTTTCTAGCAAACAGCCGGATTAGAAATGTGATCTATATAAAGTAGTATATGGAACTCCATTGTATTATTTTCAGAACATGAGCTGCTCATGTAAAACATATGTTTAGGGGATTAAATCATACCATTCTAATGTCATTCAATACGAAGGCAATGAATTAAAAAAAGAAAAGAAACAAGTAACAAACATCGGAGAAGAAAAAATAAATACTACTGCATACCGCTTTACAAGAAGACTTTATTGTTATTAATATAATTTAGGAAGCCAGGAAAGGTCATTTGATAATTATATTGCAAAATTCATCTAAATTTTTAGCTGAAAAAAAGCAGTAAAAATTTAATTTGTTTTTTTTTAGGGGTTTCCTCAATACTGAGGCTTTCCTCAACCTTCAGTTTTTCCTTCCAACTCTCTCTTTCGATTGAATCCTCTGCGAGTCCATTTCCACTGAGAGATCTAACCAAGTTTTCCTGGGTTGCCCTTTCTTTCTTCTGCCGTCTACTTCCCATTCCATCATCTGCTTCGCTACCTTTTCACAAGTAAAAATTTAATAGAGGCCAAAACTAATTTATTTATTTTTTTTGCTCTAAACAGTTCCAGACCATGCCAGAAAGCATTAGCCCATCACTTCTAAAATCTTAGGAACTTCCAGGTTGACTACAGGACCTCCTCGCACCAGGCAAGCCGAAGCACTTGTACAATGTTCCACCTTATTGGAACTAGCAAGAATTTGTGGCCAGAAATTGGGTAATTGCAGTGCAATAGTATTATAGGTGTTTTTTTCTTAACCAATTAGTTTACTTTTACCAAAACAGGAACATCAAACCTGGTAACAAATAAAACATTATAAAGATTAAATATAATAAAACCGGTGATGCTGATGTCGGAGAAAAAAAGTTAAAATAAAAATCATTCTGGTATGGTAACAAGTAAGAATTTGTAAAGCATTTCAAGAGTCAGCCATCAAACCAAACAAAAATTTATTTATGTAAAGAGTTCCTTTCCCTGCGCGCTCACATGTGGCGTTAGTGATGCTCCTAAGATCTCTGGTTTATATTAACCTTTTTTTTTGTTTATTTATTCTTCTAGTTAGAGTCTCTTTTTCACAAAGTAAGGACTAGGCATAACACTACTAATTTCAACATACAAACAACTGAAAATTTACTAACCTTTTAAGTTAAAATCTTCCCACGTGTTATTATAATTTTCTTTGTTTTTTACTTAAAAAAAAAAAAACTATTATCAGTTCTTTAATTTTGTAAAATCGGGTAACACACATTAAGAATTCAAATATATAGGTGATTATCAAACCGAATCATTTTTCAAAACAATAGTAAAAATATACGATGGAGTTTTTTACATTTTTTAAACAGTGGCTGCGGTTTTTTGTGTGCGAAACAATATTTTTATTTATTTATTTGAAATTTACTACTGCAAGTGCAAGCCTTCTGTAACAAGTGAATAGTATGACATATGTGCCCGTGAGATTCGCCTTATACAATATTTATTTACTGACTTCCATTGCCAAGGGAATCGTGCAGGCAGAATGGGGTTTTCAAGAAGAGATAAATGTTGGAAGTGATTAATTAGACAGTCAGAAAGAAGAAAATGACATTTTTTGTAGCGATTTGAGATTAAATCTTTAATAAATGTTTATTTAAAAAAAAAAAAAATTAATTATGGATGTTTCTATTGGAGACATGATAGGGAGCATTAAGTTATTTGGCGAAGAATTTTTGGATTCTATAATAGGTTTTTCAGAAGTGCGTCGTTGTATACCAAAACTTTTGTTGTTTAATGTTAGTTTTGAATTGTCTGTCATGTATTTCGGGTACGGAAAACCCACTGCATCTGGAATGACATGGTAAGTCCAAGCTGGTGTCAGGAGGATGTGGTAAAACCGTAGGGCACGTTCAGGATTTTCTTGTTCATGCCCGGGCCAGTGACCATTCTGGCCTTTAAGTAGGGGACTTGTTCCCTCTACGAAATGGTACCATGGGATCGTGAGTCAGCCCGGCGGAGTTCTGTCTTCGCGCTCACGAGCTGCGGAAAGGTTTCGTGGTGGTCGAGGATTTGCAGTGATGATGGTAGAGTCCCAATGATCTGTTTGGTG
The DNA here is from genome assembly GCA_011037195.1 of Triatoma infestans. Lineage (NCBI taxonomy): Eukaryota > Metazoa > Arthropoda > Insecta > Hemiptera > Reduviidae > Triatoma > Triatoma infestans. The sequence continues at coordinate 115,524 of JAAEAF010001807.1, forward strand.
GGAGGAAGTTGGCTGGTTTGCCTTCGGGAATAGTTCCGCCTTCTTCCATTCCCTCACAACAACATGTCTGTCATGTATTGGGTACGGAATACCCGCTTCATCTGAATGGCATGGAGTGTCCCAACCCTGCCAGAAGGGTGTTGTAAAACCGTAGGCTTCGGACAGGTAACTGTCCAAGGTCGGGCCGGTGACCATTCTAGGCCTTTAAGTGGGGGACTTGTCCTTCTACAAAATGGTACCACGGGATCGTGAATCAGCCCGGCAGAGCTTGCTCTGTTTCACGTGTTGAGGAAAGGTTTCGTGGGGGTCGAGGACTCGTAATGATGATAGCAGAGGTCCAAGTTGTCTCTGTTTTGTTGGTTTGCCTTCGGGAATAGTTCCGCCATCTCCCAATCCCTCACAAGCTACTTATCTGTCGTGTAATTGGGCGTGGGCATGTGGCGACGCCATGCCCACCCTTCGGGGTGCAAAGAGCCTCTGGCTATCCAGGTTGGGGAATCCCTCACCCCACCTAATCCAATCCTGATCATTTCCCCTTGCAGGGCTGCCTGTAAGTTATCTGGGTTACAGAAACCCCTGTACTTGAGGCAATGGACAGGAATCAGTAGGTGGACTCTGTCGATCAATCGGGCGTGCGATCAGTCACGCTAGTTCGTTAGAGTTGAAATACTGACTACGGGCGCAAGCCACTTTCCGAGCCAATTGCTTGCAATTGAGGTAGGATTTATAGTGGCCGTGTTTTAATCAATAACTCCAATGACCGAGGTTATGAGTTGAACGGGAGGGGACTCGCAATATAAATTAAACCCCGATGCCAGCCCGTACAATGGGAAGCGCATTTGCTGGGTGTGCGCGGTTTACCAGAGCCTTCTAGGAAGTACCTTCTCTAGCTTCTGGGAGTGGAGTGTGACCCTATGCGCGCGGTTAAGCGTATCTCACCGTGCCTTAAATGGGTCAAGGGGGGGGCTTCGGCACTTTCTGCTATGGTCGGGTATTGCACTAAGAGTCCTTCCATGGTAGTGACATCCCTTCTTGTTAAACGATCCCGTTCTTGACGGGAAACCCCAAGGGGGTAGTTACGGTCTTAAATGATCCCCCTCAGTACTTGGAGGAAAAAGAGGTATATGGGAAGAATGTCTGTTCATGTAAGTTCTTGTCTTTCGAATCTTTTAATCAATCGCTCTTTGTCAACGCAGAGTCGAAGATATTGCACTGTTTCTGCTCAAGGTAGTGTATTCTGATTTGAGTATGTAGGTTCGCAGATGTTTCGTCGAAGAGTGACTGTCATATTTTGACATTTTTGTACGTTTACTTTTATTTTCCATTGCACAAAACCATGATGATGTATTATGCTGAAATATGCGGGTGGATTGTATAGAATGAATATGCAAAAGAAAAAAAAATGGCTTATGTCATTTGTGCAACTGAAAATTGTAGAGCAAAAGGTGAGTAGGTATGTCGGAAATGTAAATAATGAAAAGCAGTGGCCCAAGAATATATAGCCCTGAGGAACTCCAGCCTACACAGGATAAACAAAAGAATATATTGTTCACTGCCTGATGCAGAAATATCGCATCAAATCAGACACGAGGATTTCAGAATAAAATCCATTGTCTGGTAGTGTGGACATTACCGAATGTTTTTTTTTTCATCAGTTTTCGTGATTTTTCTCAAAAACGGCTCTAACGATTTTCTTGAAACTTCGTATACTATTTGCATACATAAATACCTATCACTTTTATAACCCCTCCCCACTTTATATTTATGTTAGGAGACAAACAAATGTATCATTTTATATATAACAGTATTAAGTGGAATAAGTTGAAACTCGTATGAGTGTTTCCTGCCAGATTTGTTTATTGTACTTGAGATTTTTGAGGATAGACACACTAAAATTATATTAAGCCAATTATGGTTTTTAGAAAAAATAAATTTGAACAATAATTCGATATGGACAGACAGACTTTTGTATTATTCATAAGATATACATTAATACCGTAAAATCTAATGGCTTATCCTATAAACCCAGCATAGGGGCATAGATGGTTTGTTAAAGCATAAATGGAATGTTGCCAATATAATGTAATTTCATGCTAAATTAGTTATGCGTCTATACCATGTGTTCTAATTATCTAATTGTTAACCCTTAATATTTATGTATATAACATGTACATATGTGCATATACATAAATACATATATAATACATTCCTTTAAATTAACTTACTATCTGCATTGTCCATTTTTTTTAGAATATTTTTATTGCATATATTTCGAAGCAGATCTGTTAGTAAATTATTTATAATAAAACAATTTCCTCAAAGTGTTATTTCAATCAATTTTTACACATTATCATCATCTAAATAATATTAATTAAAATTAAATATGTTGTTAAAGTTCCGAGTGTGACGGAAATCAGATAACCGGAAGTGCGTGAACTGCACATTATAATGAGCTACAGTTTTTATTTGTAACATGACTCTGGGTAAAATCATTTAAGGTGGCTTTTTGGGCAATGGTAGGGTTATGTTTTCGTCTAAAGTGTTACCTTAGTTGATTATACAATTCTACCATCTAAACAAAATTAATTAGAAATAAATAGATTGCCAAAATTCCGAGTTTGAAGAAAAAAAAAAAATCTGATGACCGGAAATGCGTTTTTATTGAACAATTTTTTTTTTCAGATTATGCAAGTTTTTCAGAAAAAAAAACATCAACAAATTTCATTAAATTTGACTGTATCAACTATGAAATTTTATCAATTACAATTGTGTAAACTGTACTAAGAGAAAGTTGTACGAGTGTTTCATAGCAGATTTTTTTTTTTTTTTTTAACGTAGAATACGTTTTTTGGAAGGCCACGTATTTGATAAAAAACGAATGTTTTCCCACATGAAAAAGCGAACGAGTGTTATCTCATAATAAGATAGGAGTCGGTAGGAAAAAGGGGGGGGGGGACATAAAAACTTATTCTACGCATGATGCAACTGTCCCAGGACAGACAATCGTTTAATTTTTTTTTTATATAATGCTGATATTAATCAAATTAGAGCTAGTTTTTGTTTTGAACTTCTCCTATTCCTTTTTCTAGTTCATAATTATTAATTATCTGTAATAAATCTAAAATGATGCAGTCTTAAATTAAAATGTCTATTACATATTATTTGTATAACTTAGTATTGTCGAATTAAATACATAATAATTTTAGTATAATAAATTAAGTGATGAATAAACTCTCCGTCTGTGAAATGATGTTATTAAAAGAACTAAAACGTACCTTACGGCCGTACGTACGCGCAGTAACTCCAAATTAACGCGTTATTGACCAAGTTTATAATGGAATGCTGCTAGTCAGTAACCAGCAGTTTAGTTTGGTGGGAGTCCACAAGGAGCGCTATTGAACCGGTTAGTAACTAGTTTGTAATAATTCTCTAACCAGTCAAGGTGACAGAGCATTTTTCTCATTTTTTTATTATAATTTTTCACAAATTTAAAGATGAATGAACAAGTTTTTAATCTGAAATTCGTTCAAGAAGTGGAAAAACATCCAGTATTATATAATTGTACATTGCCTGGTTATTCTAGAAAAGATCTGACAGAAAAGGCGTGGAAAGAGGTTGGGGAAGCGGTTAATTTATCACGTAAGTTAGCAATTCTAGTTGTTTTGTTAATAATATTTATTAATTCCATTAATTTAAACAAGATCAAAATTAATTAATATAATAGTTGCAACTATTATTTGACCAAAATCAATAAATAACACTCTACACTAAATGCACTACACTAAAATAAGTTTTTTTACCTATGAAACAAAAATTATTCACAGGATTGCCACCTAAACAAATTTTAATTAGATTATAATCGATAAAATATATTAATTATATTCAATCAATGTATATGATCTTACATTAAATACTAGAAAGCACAGACACACAAACTCTCAATTGAACCATTCATTTTTTTGGTAATTATTTACAATTAATTTCAAATTATTTGAATTATTTTTTTTTTAATAAAAAATAACAAAAACAATATACCACCTAGTCGTAGTTAAAATTAGATTGCCTTCAACGTGCTTCTATAACCTTACTAAAAGGTAACCTTCCTCTTTTTATTTTAAAACTGTTTTAATTTAAGCGCCAATATTATTTTGAATCCTTTAATAATAATTTTAAAGTTATCACTTCAACCCGTGAAATTTATCACTATTGAATTTACGAAATTTTCTTAGAAATTATAATGATTACAAACGTTAGTTTGGTAGGGCTTATACAAGGTGGTAGGGGTTGTGTAGAAGTGATGCCTCTGTGTCACACCCAAACAATAAGCTTATGGCGTCAGTTTAAATTTTAACTTAATTGACAGGTCACCCAAGAAACTCTCTAAAATATCTTTTCAGAAAATTATTTCAAATAAAAGTGATAAGTTTTTTATCTGTGCAGTTAATATTCCAAGTTTAAAAAATCTGGTGTGAAACACTCACACAACTTTCTCTTACTCCAGTTCTCAAAATTATAATTAACAAATTTTATAGTTTGTGTACCAAATTTAATCAAATTCGTCGAAAACTGAAAAAACTGTTCAGTAAAAGCGCACTTCCGGTTTACTAATTTTCTTGAAACTCGGAATGTTGGCCATTTATTTATTTTTGATTAATTTTTTTGGATGATAGAATTGTAAAATCAACTATGATACCACTTTTGAGAAAACCATAACCCCACCCCTCCCCTAAAAGTGCCCTTAAATGAATTTTCCCAGAGAAAAGTTTTAAATAAAACTAGTACATTTTTATATGTGTAGTTTATATAAGAAGTTTCAAGAAAATTGTCAGAGCCATTTTTGAGAAAATCGCGAAAAAGTGAAAAAAAAAAAATCATTTACTAAAATTGATAAAGTAAACGAACTTCCGGTCATCCGATTTTTGTCAAACTCGAAATTTCCACTACACATTTAATTCTTATTAATATTATTTAGATGATAGAATTGTCTAATAAACTGAAATAGCACAATAGAGGAAGACAACCCCACCCCTCCCACCGCAAAACTGCCCTTAAATGAATTTTCTGGGAGAAATGTTTCAAATAAAAGTTGTAGTACTTTGTATGTGTAGTTGATATTCTTAGTTTCAAGAAAATCGTCTGAGCAATTTTTTGGAAAAGTCGCAAAAAAGTAAAAAAAAAAATTAGTAAAGTGGTACTTCCGGTTGAGGAATTTTGACAGATGGCCTACTGTCGGATCTCATGGTGACATCTAAACGGAATATCAAGTTTGAACTTTCTAAGATTTTTCGTTTTTGGGGCTACGCTGTTCTCACACACGTACACACAGACCATTTTCTAAAAACCACTTTTTTGTACTCAGGGCACCACAAAACGGATATTTCCGGTGAAAACTCGATATCGAAAATTTGACACGATTACAATACTTCCTCTTACTTTAGGAGTAAGAGAAATTAAAAATAAATCGTTATTTCCATTTCCGGTAAAACTATTTCCTTTAAATTTGGAACACGTAACAATGATTAATGTGTCTAAATATTATTTAGGTTACAGAACCATAAAATATACTCAAGTAGTATTTCTCCGTTATTGCATTGCCATAAATAAATTTTCTGGGAGAAATGTTTGAAATAAAATTCATAGTCCTTTATCTATGTAGAAAGTATACGAAGTTTAAAGAAAAATCGCAAAATATAGAAAAAAAAACATTTAGTGAAGACGCACTTCCGGCTGATGGATTTTGCCGGAAAACGGAAGTGCCATTTTAACTAAACAGTTTTTTCAATTTTTTGTGATTTTCTCAAAATTGACTCCAACGATTTTCTTCAAACTTGGTATATCAACTACACATACAAAGAGCTACAACTTTTATTTGAAACATTTCTCCGGGAAAATTTATTTAAGGGCACTTTTGGGGGAGGGGTAGGGTGAGGTTTTCCAATAAAGTGCTATATCAGTTTATTATACAATTCTATAATGTAAAAAATAATATTAATTAGAATAAATTAATTTTGTCCAAATTCCGAGTTTGAAGAAAATCGGATGAGCGGAAGTGTGCTTACAGAAAGTAATTTTTTTTTTCTCTCTCTCAAAAACAGCTCCAACGATTTTTATTTTCTCTTACTCTTAGTTAGAGGAAGTATTGTAATCGTGTCAAATTTTCGATATTGAGGTTTCACCGGAAATATCCGTCTTGAGGTCCCTTGAGTCTAAAAAAGTGGTTTTTAGAAAATGGTCTGTGTGTGTGTGTGTGTGTATGTATGTATTATGTATGTGAACAGCATAGCTCAAAAATGAAAAATCGTAGAAAGTTCAAACTTGATATTACGTTTAGGTATCACCATGGGATCTGACGGTGCGTTATGTGTCAATATTCCTCAACCGGAAGTACATTTACTAGTTTGTTTTTTTTTACGTTTTTGCAATTTACTCCAAAAATGGCTCCAACGATCTTCTTCAAACTTGGTATCTCAACTACACATACAAAGAGCTACAACTTTTTTTGAAATGTTTCTCTGGGAAAAAATTCATTTAAGGGCACTTCTGGGGGGGGGGAGGTAGGTTTCATCTTAACTGCTACTTCAGTTTTATAGACAATTTTGTCATCTAAATAATGTTAATTAGAATTAAATATGTTGTTGAAATCTGGAAAAAAAAACGGATAACCGGAAGTGCGTTTTGTTTCAACACTTTACTAAATGATTTTTTTCACTTTTTCGCGATTTTCTCAAAAATGGCTCCGGCGATTTTTTCTTGAAACTTCATATATAAACTAAACATGCAGTGATCTACATCTTTTATTTAAAACATTTCTCTGGGAAAATTCATTTAAGGGCACTTTTAGGGGAGGGGTGGGGATACAGCTTCCTCTAAAGTGGTATCATAGTTGGATTATACAATTCTATCATCCAAAAAATAATAATTAGAAATAAATAGATGGCCAAAATTTCAAGTTTGTAAGAAAATTAGTAAACCGGAAGTGCGCTTTTACTGAACACTTTTTACTTTCTCTTACTCCTAGTAAGAGAAGTATTGTAATCGTGTCAAATTTTCGATATCGAGTTTTCACCGGAAATATCCGTTTTGAGTTGAAACTTGATATTCCGTAGGTATCACCATGGCGTCTGACAGTGGGTCATCTGTGAAAATTCCTCAACCGGTAGTACCACTTTACTTGTTGTTTTTTTTACTTTTTTGCAAATTTTCTCAAAAATGGCTCCAACGATTTTCTTTAAACTTGATACATCAATTACACATACAAAGAGCTACAACTTTTATTTGTAACATTTCTCTGGAAAAATTCATTTAGGGCAGTTATGGGGGAGGGGTGGGGTTAGGTTTTTCATCTAAATTGCTATTTCAGTTTATTAACAATCTGTGAAACCTAAATAATATTAATTAAAATTAAATATGTTTTTGAAATTCCGAGTTTGAAAAAAATCGGAATGACCGGAAGTGCGTTTACTTTTACCACTCACTAAATGATTTATTCTCTTTTTCGCAATTTTCTCAAAATGCTACCGACGATTTTTTCTTGAAAACCTTCATATATAAACTAACTGCATTGAGGCTACAACTTTTATTTAAAACATTTCCCCGGGGGAAAATTCATTCAAGGGCACTTTTAAGGGAAGGGTGGGGTTATGTTTTTTTTTTCTAAAGTCCTATCATAGTTGAGTATACAATTCTATCATCCAAACAAAATTAATTAGAAATAAATAGATGGCCAAAATTTCGAATTTCAAGAAAATTAGTAAACCGGAAGTGCGCTTTTACTGAACAGTTTTTGTTTTTTTTTCAGTTTCGACGAATTTCGTTATATTTGGTATACAAACGTTTGTAAATTATAATTTTGAGAATAGGCGTAAGAGAAAGTTGTGTGAGTGTTTCACACCAGATTTTTTTTTAAACTTGATATATTAACTACAAGTACAAAGAGCTACAACTTTTATTTGAAACATTTCTCCGGGAAAATTCTCGCGTTTTAGTTTCTTTTACTAATAATACTAAGAGAAACTATTACGATCGTGCCAGATTTTCGAAAGTGGTTTTTAGAAAATTGTCTTGTGTGTATGTAAGTATGTGAACAGCCTAGCTAAAAAACAAAAAAATCGTAGAAACTTCAAATTTGGTATTCCGTTTAGGTACTACTACCGCATCAGATACGATGATTTCTGGCAAAATCTATCAACCGATGCGAATAGTTAGTTATGCCAATGAATAGTTTTTTTTTTGTTTTTTTTTTCTTTTTTTTCAAAAACGGCTGCAACGATTTTTTTTTTAACTCATATATCAACTACAGGTTCAAAGAGCTACAACTTTTATTTAAAACATTTCTTTGGGAAAATTAATTTAACGGCCTTTTTGGGGGGTGGGGTGGGGTTTGGTTTCCTCTAAAGTGCTATTCCAGTTAACTATACATTTTGTCATCTAAATAATATTAACTAGAATTAAATATGTTGTTGTAATTCAGAGTTTGAAGAGAATTCGATGGCCGGAAGTGTGTTTTTAATAAAGAGCTACAACTTGAAACATTTCTCCTGGTAAAGTAATATAAGAAGGGGGGGCTTTTGGAGGAAAGGCGAGATTATGTTTCCCTCTAAAGTCCTATCACAGTTGATTATACAATTATACCATCTAAACAAAATTAATTAGAAATAAATAGATTGACAAAATTCCGAAATTCAAGAAAATTAGTAAACCGGAAGTGCGTCTTTCGTAAGTTTTTTCAGTTTTCGACGAATTTCATTCAATTTGGTATTCTTCTTCTTATTATTATTTAAGGAAGAGGAGGGCAAAAGCCTACGCTAACCAAAGCCTCCCTGGGCCCATATAGCTACCCCTAAAGAATAACAACTCAGACTGGCTCTGGAACAAAAGTCCAGGCCCAGGTTTTACCCACCTAAGTTTCACCACAGACCGAACAAATCGGGCCAAAACCTTAAAAGGACATAGCTTAAGATCCTCTACCGATATCCTATTCCGGCAGAAGGCCCTAAACCTAATCTCCTCACAGCCCAAACAATCCGTCTATAGATGCATGGGTGTTTCCTCCTCCGTCTCACAAACTCTACAAAAGACGTCAGGCATGGGCCCCATTATATAGAGATGTCTCCATAAACCACAATGCCCAGTGGGGAAGCCAAACAGCGCTGCAAGGTCATCCACGTCTAAAAGCCTGACAAACATGTGCCAGAAGACACACCAACGGGCAGGCTCGGGACTAATGAAAGGGAGAGAGGCGCCTAATTTGGCAAACCTATCCATCTCCTCATTCCCAAAAATTCCCTTTATGACCTGGAACCTAGACCAGAAGCACATCCTTCAATGAAGAAAGATCTTCCAATCTTTTGAGAACATTCCAATACCAATCTGGAAGTGAAGACACATGAGCTAATAAGCGCCTTCAACGCAGACTTAATTTGCTATAATAACTAAACTTTGCCAATTACAAAATTTTGAAAACTGGGGTAAGAGAAAGTTGTGTGAGTGTTCATACCAGATTTTTTTACTTCCTCTTACTCCTCCCTAGTAAGAGGAAGTATTGCGATCGTATCAGATTTTCGAAATTGAGTTTTCACCGGAAATACACGTATTGAGGTCCCCTGAGTCCAAAAAAAGTAGTATTTAGAAAATTGTATGTGTGCTTGTAAAAAGAATATCTCAAAAACTAAAAGCTTTAGGAAGCTCAAACATGGTATTACGTTTAGGTACTACCACCGCATCTGACACAATGATTTCTGGCAAAATCCATCAAGCGAAAGTGCCACTTTACTGAATAGTTTTTTGCGATTTTCTCAAAAATAGCTCCAACGATTTTCTTTAAACTTGTTATATCAACCACACATACGAAGTGCTACAACTTTTGTTTGAAACATTTCTCCTGGAGAATACCATTTAAGGGAACATTTGGGGGAGGAGTGGATTTATGGCTTCCTCTATAGGGCTATTTTAATTTATTATGTAATTGTTCCATCTAAATGACATTAAATAGAATTTAAATATATTGCCAATATTTAGAGTTTAAAGAAAAATCGGATGATCGGAAGTTTGTGATTTTCTCCATAAAAATGCCGACCGTTTTAAACACTAATAAGAATTGTATCTGGGAAGAAAATTTGCCATTTCTACATTTTGTTTAATGTTCAATTTTTTATGGAATTCAGTTTTATTAATTTATTTAATTCGCATCGAAGTGTCGTCTTATAATTATATTATTTATATAATTGGAGATTAAAATATGACGATTATAAAATGTTGTAAAATTTAAACAAAATATTCCTAATTATTAGTTTATTGTTTTTATTGTGGATAAGAAGTGTAATTTTGTTATAAACTCATGAAGTTAATACAAATAAAACATCTTAATGCATTAAATGACATTTTAACGTAGTTTAAGGTCATTTTAGTGCCAAAATTTAAATAATTATGAAGCAATCAATTGAACGAGTATTTGGAATCAGTTCCAAAAATAAAGTATTTTTCTTATTTGGTTAATACCTTCCACTGGCTGATTCGAAACCTATCGGAAAGCAGAGTTTTTTATTTTTGCCCATCACTAATTTAAACTGAAATAGTGGCAAGTAGGTGTTTTATATCACTGACCAGGGATACGGGTTTCAAACCCAGGATGCTATATTGGATATACATCATGATTGTGAGACCCATAGTAACTTACTTCTCACTAGTCTGGTGGCATAGGACTGAGACGAGTTTCATTCGGAAAATGCTTGGTAAGGTCCAAAGGTTTGCAATGTTTAAGTATTACTGGTGCCATGAGTTCCACTCCCACCGCTGCCTTGGAAGTCTTCCTGGGACTTCCGCTGCTGCATATGAGTGCGGGGGAGGAGGCCTTATGAACGCCTTATAGACTGGCCAGCATTCAAAACCTGTAACTCGGACATAAATCCGAGGGACATGGAAAAAATATTCGGGGAATTGGAGAAAATCCCACAGTTATTTATATGGGAGCAGATCTAATGAACCCGAACGTATCTCTTTGAATCAAATTTCACGGTGACAACCTCACATATGGACGTTAACTGCCACACTGACCCAAGCACGAGTAAAAATTAAATTGTAGCATATACAGAGATCTAGATTATGTTCTAGATTAGATTAGATTAGATTATTTTTTTCTTACATCTATATATTCTTTGCTTTATACCACTTTGTCTTTACTTATTGAGGACCTTCTTAATAAAAATCCAAATTTGTTTCAAAATAATACAAGGAATCCTGGACATAAAAACCAATAAATTATTTGATTTTATCTGGTTAAAGACTTTTATTAGCTATAGAAATAAAACTGTATTTAACAAATTAATAAATAATATCCATTATTTTATCCGTCGTAGCATGCATATTAGATTTATTCCTGACCGGTTTCGGATATTCATCCATCGTCAGAGCAAATTCACCAAGTTTGTGTAGAGAGTTCACTTCAACTAAATGTTTCTGTAGACTCACACTTGTTGGTTGTATGTATGTGGGAAGGTTACAAGGTTATGTTACTAAATGTGTGTGTTTCATGATAAAGTGAAATTATTATAAATTGTGATTAGGCATTAGAAAATAGTGTGTAATAAATAGCATGTTTTGAAGAATAGTTTATAAATAAATTTTAAGACGGTTGTTAAGCATGTACAGTGTTTTATCAAGTCATTTTCATTTGGAGGGGGGGGGGGCTAAGTTATTTCAGGAGTAAACTGTATTAATAAGACTAGATAAATTTTAAGGAAAGGCAATTGGATTAATTTTTAAAGAGAAAGGTACTGCAAAGTTTATGGACAATGAAAAGTTTGTACAAGTAAAAAATAAAAGTGAAAAAGAAGCAGGGTTAGTATAAGAGAACATGTAAGTAAATTGATATGTAAGAAGATGGTAGCCAACAGCAAATTGGAGATGATTTTAAATTAGTAATAAAGGAAATCAAATGAATGTTTTATTTTTTCATGTTTATTTTAAATGATATTAATTTATATTTAAATTACATTAAGAATATGATGTGGTGGCGTTTGTAAAGGTATTTTTAATAGGGCACGGTAGGCTATTTCAAATTATCATGAAACACACACATTTAGTAACATAACCTTGTAACCTTCCCACATACATACAACCAACAAGTGTGAGTCTACAGAAACATTTAGTTGAAGTGAACTCTCTACACAAACTTGGTGAATTTGCTCTGACGATGGATGAATATCCGAAACCGGTCAGGAATAAATCTAATATGCATGCTACGACGGATAAAATAATGGATGTTATCCAGTATTGCGGACCCAGCCACATTTTCAATAATAAATAATAGCATAAGTGCATGCATTTTTAGAAAATAAGAGATAATAAGATTACAATACAATGCACTAATAGAAGCAGTTTCTCAGGGAAAAACAATAATGTAACAGAATAATACCAAAGAAATAAACAAAATTAAGTATAGAACATTGGAAATATGATAATAATAAAATAAAACACGATTACAATACTTCCTCTTACTAGGAGTAAGAGAAAGTAAAAAGCATAAATATATAGTGTAGGTTAATAGAATACTTGAACAATTATTATTTTCTCTTGGTCGATCATAATAATACAGTCTATTTCTATATACTCGTATATAGTCTTTATACCGTAAACAATTATTATTGGCTACATTTGTTGAAAACCTCGCTGGAAATAATTACTCGGCCATAGCTGGAAACATTATATTATTGAAAATGTTATCCAATAACCAGTAATATAATTAGCTTTCAAGGTTGCGGTTAATATAATAATACAATAGCTAAACTAAAACATTGTATTTAAGTTAACAGTTACAAAAACTGTAAAATACTATAAAATAAGAAAATTTTATACTATTTTTCATAATTTAATTACAAATCTACGATTACTATACAGAACATTGATATAATGAAAATGCTTTTGTAAAGTTTTTATGGTAACATCAAAAGAGAAACAGGAAGGTAAAATATATTTAATGTATTAAAATTAATAACAAGAAAATCAGGGAAGGGAATAGCTAAGTGGTTAGCGTACTGGACTCCCACGCGGAGGACCTGGGTTCGAGTTCAGCTGTACTACCCTTAGTTTTTTTCTTCCTAGGATCCTCTACAGCTCACTGTCCGGGGGCCGGCAGTGCACTGAGAAGGTTCCGGGCGCCAACGACCATAGATGTTGACGCGCCTTAAATTTAAAAAAAAAAAACAAAAAAAAAACGTTTGAGCCGTTTTGGGAAAATCTGGAAAATCTATTCATTAAAACTGCAATTGTGGTTGAGGTATTTTGATAGATTATTTTCTATCAGATCTCACACGGAACTTGTGATACCCAAACGGAATTTGAAGTTTGAACTTTCTATGATTTTTCGTTTTCAGCTATGCTGTTCCATAGTGCACACATATACGCACACAGAGAACTCTTACAGGAAGTAGAGAAAGTAAAAATTATTTTTAATTAATATTTATACGAGTATAAGAGGTCAGAATACAAAAATAAGAAGAAGTAGTTGTCCCGAAATCACTGCAATCCATCCACTGATTATCTTACGTTAACCAAGGCTTACGAAAGCTTAGTGCTTAAAAAACAGGCTCTATAAGCCGCCTGAGTGGCGCCTGCATACAACTCGTCAAAGTCAATTTCACTGTTGCCAAATCCCTCATTGTCAGAGGGCATGAAGCGTTGTCTTTTTCTCAGTCAAACAAAACTTGCAATATCAACAGCTAGTGACTCATGTGCCTCCTGATCCTATAATGGGCAATCAGCAGATCCTACCATAATCTCTAAAGCTACACGGCCTAGTCGAGCAGATTTGTCTTAACTTCTGCGGGGATCCTTAGTGGACTCTCCCGCCTTACTTTGATTAATGGTATTCTTCCGCCAGGCCTTAGATTTGTTAAGGATCTAGGACGTAAACAAAATTATTTTGTCACTGCTCTGAGAACAATGCAGAAAGTTTCCGAACTAAGGTCCACATACTTTGCATGTCCCAGCATCCAGAATAGAGTGAGCCTACTTTTCTCATTTATTAGTCGGAGTGTGGTGCTTCTCTTGTGCGCGGGGTCCTATGCGGATGGATCTCTCGTGGATCAACAGAATTATGCAATTTTTTTTTTTGCATAAATTGTTTTATGTTGTTTTCTTTTGTTACACATTGATCATATATTATTTTGTTTCAGAGGGTGACTGCAAAGAAAAATGGAAGAATCTCCGGGCAGTTTTTGTGCGCAACATGAAACCCGGTCCTGCGGTAAAGAAGAAAAAACCTTACTATCTAACCGAGGCCATGCAGTTTGCATTACCATTTGTAAAGTCATTAACCACAGCAGTACCCCACCATCCAGAAGTTATGCTGGATGTTAATGAACGTGAAGACGGTGACTCTGAATACCATACATCTTCACAATCACCAAAACCGTCCACGTCTACATTCCATACGGATGATAGTCAACAATGTCTCCAACCACATCAGCCACTGGTGGATCCTCTTGCTAAAGATATAATACTTAGAAAAATCAAATTGCCTCCAAACGATGAAGATGAAAGATCTTATACAGAGTATTTTCATGCCAAGAAGGCCAGAACTTCTACTGATGAAAGGAATGAGGGAATCAAGATGTTTCTTTTGAGCTTGTTGCCCGAGCTGGAGGAAATGACTGACCACCAATTAAAAATATTTAGGCGCAGGATGCTACAAACAATCGATGAAATTACGAACGAGAACTATCCAAACCATTTTTAAAGTTTGTTTGGTGACAAAAAAAAAATGAAATTAATGACATTAGTATTCAAGTTTCTGATCATTCATTCATCTACTCGATGATTAGTTCATCAAGCCTTCAACGAACCATCAACTTCAAAACACATTTTCATTTCTGCTATCACTGCTCCAAATGAACATTTTCAGCAATTCTTGAAGAACTAAAGAAGACTCAATCAAATAATAAGATATAGAAAGTAATTTTTTTTTTTTTTTTATCATGTACTTAATATTGTTAATAAATAATTTTTATACTCTCTTACTACTGTGAGAGGAAGTATTGCGATCGTGCCAGATTTTCCAAATTGAATTTTCACCGGCCCCTGAGTTCAAAAAAGTGAATTTTAGAAAATGGTCTAGTGTGTGCGTGTGGGTGGGAAAGAATATCTCAAAAATGAAAAGTTGCAGGAAGCTCAAACTGAATATTCCCTCAGTGTTACGAAGATTTCGGGCTAAATTTATCAACCGGAAGTGCTACTGAATGTTTTTTTTTCGTTTTTTTTTTATGGTTTCCCAAAAATGGCTCCAACGATTTTCTTTAAACTTGGCATATCATAAACATACAAAAAGCTACAACTTTTATTTGAAACATTTTTCCAATAAAATCTGATTTTTTCGGAAAGCAATAAAGTTAAGCTTGCCTCTAAAATACCACTTGTGTACATTTTATGGTTCTTTAACCTAAATAATATTAAGATACGAGGGTCATTCAATAAGTAGTAACTAGACCAATCGCTATAAGTCAAAAACGATTTATTTAATCAATACAAAAAACTTTGGCTACTTTTCAACATAGTCCCCAGCAACATTTTTATACACTTGTCCCATCGTTCTTCTAATTTGTGTATGCCTCTGACATAAAATTCTTTGGGTTGATCTCAAAGCCACCACTTTTCCACCTGATTTTTACCTTCTTCACTGGATTGAAAATGTTTCCCAAGGAGAGCCTTCCAAACAAATGGAAATCCGATGGGGCGAGGTCAGAACTGCAGGGGGGGAATGTGGAAGGATCTCCCACCCCACTTTCTTTGTGGGCGTCCGTAAGTTGTTTTGGAACTGTGTTGGTTGTTTAATTCGGAATTAAGTAGTATTTTACTGAATATATACGTATATATATTTACTTACAAAATATACTTATTAAATTACAGTGACTAGATAACATTAAATAGTAAATTTTAAAAAATAGGGACGCGTTCGCGACCGGGTAAAATAAGTAGAGAATATGTGGAACTAACTGCTGACACCTATGTTGCGGGTGCTAATTGCTAGCTGTTGACTACTCACTCGATGATAACTCTTCTTATAACTGATTTATTGACTCGTCCGCTACCACTTATATAGGAGGGACACACCACTTATATAGGAGTGTACCGTGTATTTTATTGTATTTTGTAGTAAAGGATTTTCCCTCAGCACATTTGACAACGACTCGCTTATTGTTTTCTATATCTGGCAACGTTGTCTGTATTGTATTATCTTGTGGCTTGGGGTAAACCCCAAATTGTTAATTTCCTTGCTCTTAGAATGCTTGTTGGAATTTTCGCCGATCTATTCAATTTTCTGGTTTTGCCCTCCTTCTTGATGTTTCCACATCCATCACAGAACCTATCTCGCACAAGTTTTCTTGTACTGCAGCTTATATTCTGAATAATGTTATGGACAGTTCCAACACTCGCAAGCACTTCTTCAGCTATCCGTTCAACAGTAATAAGCCTGCTGTCCTGAATTAGCTCGTTAATACAAAATTCGAGAGAGGAAGTTGCAACTTCAACCGGTCATCCACTTCTTTGCAGAGTCACTGACACTTATACCGTGCCACCTTCGCAGTAAGAGATAGTCGTGTGAGTGTTTCATACTCGATTTTTTTTAAAAATATTTTGTGAGGTTATTAATTCCTTATCTGCCTATGTAGAGCAAATAATGCTAAAAAAAAATTTAAATCTTAAATCAAATTCCTTTTTTTTATTTATTTTTTTTAATTTAAGTCGTGTCAACATCTATGGGCATTGGCGCCCGGAGCCTTCTCAATGCACTGCCGGCTTCTGGACAGTGTTCTCTCGCTACAAAAAGCACTGACCATCAACGGATAGTGAGCTGTAGAGGCTCCTAGGAAGAAAAAATCTGGAAGCTAGGTTTAAATTGCGCGAGTGTGATGCACGCATCAAAACTCGCTTAGTGTAGACGTGTCTAAACCTGCGAATCGTGAGGGGGCGGGGATGACTTGCGAGGCAGTCGGTCTTAGGCGCGCACCTTCCAAATCTCGCGCAGTGTAAACCAGTTAAATTTTGTTGCGTGCATCAAAATGGATCGAGATCAGACCCTACAGCTTATCCAGTTATTATCGCGTCACACACTTGTGGAACGAGTATTGAAATGGTACTCTTCGTCACCCGGAACAGATACTGCAGACTTGAGTACGAATCTCCTGTCGCCAGGAACCTCAGTGTGACGGCAAGTCTTTCCCTTATTGTTATTGCTTCCATCCATCTTGGTACCCATCTTTTCATTTGTTGAAGCAATTAGAGTAATCAGATGATCAATCTCTTATTGTGTCAAACGCGTAAAGTTACTGACAGTTTCATCAACTAGTTCAACGGCCATGTCCATCATTAATCCTGTTTCCATACTGATATCGTTAATGAAATAATTCTTTCACCCAAAAGTGGCGTTTTTTTCGATGTTTTCTCCTCTTTTTAATAAAGTGCAACACTATTAATGCAAACGACACAGCAGAATTTGGAACCAATGGAAGTACGTTCGCCATCATTGCCTCGCACAAACTGACCGCTCACTCCTCGCCTTGTTAACTCGCGCATCAGCTTCGCGGTTTGTTTCAGTGTCTTGATTCGCAAGTGTGTGCGCGAATCAGATTCGCCAGGATCCAGCACGCTAACCATTTAGCTATTCCCTTCCTTCAAATACATATAATTTGCACTCCATACTTTCCCGAGATTCAATCTTGCTGTATTATAAGAAAAATTACTCGATTTAGTAAAGTTCTATATGAACTCTTGATTTTCTAGATTGCTATAACCCTGAATGTGTTCGCTAAACTGCTTTGGCTGTTTCAATTACTCTGTACATAATTTTTTTTTTTTTATAGATTTATTGCATAATATATAATGTAGTGAATATAATTGTCATTTAAATATTTAGTAGGCCATTGGTGGAATGGTCATTAAAAATGAATCAAAGTGTTCACCTACTCCGCCAATCTGACCAAATTAGTTTTACTACAATGAATATTTATAACAAGACACATCATTTTCTTTTGATGGTTTGGGTCATGATGTAGAAGCCACGTGCGCTCTTATTAGAAACGTTCTCAGATTATAAGTGGCTAAATGAGTGGCCTATTAGTATGGATTATATTCAACAATTCTTTATTCAATTTCCCACAAAGTTTTCTAAAAATAATTGCCTCCAAAATTATTTCACTTTACATTTAAACAGTGCGGGGGGCCTGTTGTCTACTATTTAAGTATTGGTGGCGCTTGTATGGTTAAGGTTTTTAATAATATATACCCCCATCTATTATTTTTTATTTCTATTGTTAAAATGACATTTTTAAACCACTAAAAACCGTTGCTCCTATAATGGGTTTGATGAAGGAGAGAAATGGTTTGGTTTGAATGAACAAACTAGATATGGCTCAACACTGTATAATGTAAAAAAAGTGACACTGACTGCTTGGACTTTACACTAGAGTATGGTAGAGTGGTAAAGGGTAAGGTAAATGACACGTTGTGACTGGCGAGTGAACTCTGTTGTATATCTATCTCCCGTCGCTGCATTTATGCAGTTTCTCCCACTCTAGTCCGAGAGAGTGGTCCTGTCATTTTTGTCTTTCTTTCTCTGCTATTACCCTCCAGATAGATTCAGCGGAAGGTAATCTCTAACCCTGAAACATCTAGCAGGATCCAAATGGAATGCAAGGCAAGACCTTCAGTTACACACACTATATATATATATACATACTAGCAGTCACATACTAAGACCCTCAATACAGTTTACGGAGAGCTCTTAGTCATTTTTACATAGGTCTAGATATAATGTAAATTAAGGCGTCTGAGAATAATCCCTGGAGCTGTAGTCTCACACATAGCAGTCATATACAAGGCGACTATGGAAATGCAAACTAACAATAAACCGTTCAAAATATGAAGAGAAATGGCAGGCAAGAAGATTGTTTGAGCGAATTAGAAGTTCTGTTATAAAAATAAGGAAATTTATGGTAATCAGGCTCAAAACACTATTACCTCTGTCCGCTGAAAGTGAACATTGTAGAAGACAACTTGAGCCGGTCAATGTTGCGAGATGTAAGTACAAAGACTAAATTAAGAGTGGGGGTAATTGGAATTGATATAATCGATTAACAAGCAGCAAACAAAGAGGAGTATGAACTGAAAGCTGCAGCGCTTCAGTCAATTGTCTACGAGCCCTATCACTTAGCGTTTAATACAAATACAGGGTGACCAGAGTTATATGCTCCACCCACTTTTTTTTTAAACGGCGGGAAATTTCGAAAAATAGAAAACACGTATTTAATCATTTTTAGTCTAGTTTATTTTCAGTGATTGATCCATTTTTTTATACCCCAATATCCCGAGATACAGCATCCAACTTTTTCTTTTCAAATGGAACATTATATTTTTTTTTGCATATTTTTATAGTACTTGAGCCTCTAAAAAAAAAATTTTAAATCGGTTAGGTTTTTCAAAAGTTATGGTAATTTAAAATATGAAAAACAAATTTCAGTTTAATGTCAAAATTACCTTATTTTTTTTTTAAAGAAGCTGTTCAACTGATTAAGGTTACTGTACACTTTATTTTTTAGATATCCCCACAAACAATAGTCCATTGGGGTTAAGTCCGGAGATCGAGGTGGCCATTGGATCGGACCATGAGTTCCTAACCACTTTTCGTGGAAATTTATGTCCAGGTAACGTCGAACAACTCTCGCATTATGTGCCGGGCAACCATCTTGTAAATACATATCAAGCCGAAGTTTTAGAGGAACATCTTCAAGCAGAACTGGCAAAATGTCTCTTAAAAAAGTTAGATACCTTTCACCAGTTAAGTTCCCTCTGTAGAAGTATCGGCCGATTAGTTGGTTTCCTAAAACTCCACACCAAACGTTTGTAGAAAAAAACAACCTGATGACGTGTGGCGAAGGTAACTTGTGGATTTTCTTCTGCCCATATTCTAAAGTTCCAACGATTAAGAAGGCCATTGTTGGTAAACATTGATTCATCAGTCCATAAAATTGTGCATTTTTTGTGGGGATATCTAAAAAATAAAGTGTACAGTAACCTTAATCCCGTGCCTTCAGTCGAAGATCTGGAACGTCGAATAACTCTAGCCTGCCTAGATGTTGACTTTGCCACCTAAGTGCTGCTACAAATAGAGCGTGGGAGTCCAGAGCTTTGGCTTGCCTATCCGTTGATGGTGCCCAGTTTGAAGAGCTTCTTTAAAGAAAAAATAAGGTAATTTTGACATTAAACTGAAATTTGTTTTTCATATTTTAAATTACCATAACTTTTGAAAAACCTAACCGATTTAAATTTTTTTTTTTTTTTCTTTAGAGGCTCAAGTACTATAAAAATATGCAAAAAAAAAATATAATGTTCCATTTGAAAAAAAAAAGTTGGCTGCTGTATCTCGGGATATTGGGGTATAAAAAAATGGATCAATCACTGAAAATAAACTAGACTAAAAATGATTAAATAGGTGTTTTCTATTTTTTCGAAATTTCCCGCCGTTTAAAAAAAAAGTGGGTGGAGCATATAACTCTGGTCACCCTATATACTCACCGGCAAAAAATTCCGGCCACTTCAAAAATTTCATTTAATAAATAATAATAATAATATTCTCTGGTTTGTTTTCACCAGTTATTTTGTTGTGGCAATTAATAGTTAACATATTTAGAATAAATTGAACTTTGTACATTACATTTGTGGTATTAAAAAAAATTAAATAAATCAATAATGTTTACTAGTTTGTGTTCATTTATTATCAATTTGTTTATTTTTATTCAGTTCGAATTGATTTTTCCCTTGGACTAAGAAAATTAAAATTAAAAATTCGAATTTCAAAATGCACAAAGTGCTTAATGCCGCACGTTTAGTAGCACTTTTTGATGACGGCCGCTCTATCAGATATGCAGCCACCTACCAAACTGCGAGAAGCAGTGCAACGTTACAGTGAAACAGGCTTATACTCAAGAAGGCCAGGCTCAGGGGGTCCAAGGTCCATTGAACTGCGGGAAGACCGTTTTTTTTTTGACAATGACAGATTTACGAAATCGTCATCTGACAGCTGTTGAATAGTTTATCGCCCCCAAGAAGTTCGAGGTATTCAAATTTCTGAGGGAACAGTTCGAAGAAGACTGAATGAGCAAGGTTTGATTTGATGGCATTTAGCCCCACAAGAAGGCCAGAATAAACCGAAGGCACCGAACTTCTCACCTTGAGTTTGCTCGGCAATGCAATTGATAATTTGCAATTGATAACTTGCAATGCCAATTGATATTGGTCTATCGAGTAGTGGGCAAGTGTATTATTTACTGTCGAGTCCTGATTTGCTTTAAGGGCTTCAGACGGCCGTGAATGAATGTGGAGGAGAAGAGGTGAGAGATTTGCACAATGAATTTTGTTTTCACTAGGCCTTTCCAACTAATGTTTTGGGCAGGTATCAGTTTATAAAGACGTACGGAATTAGTGATCGTTCGAGGAGGTTCCATGACTGCTGCTCGGTATTTGGCGGATATACTGCAAGTACATTTGGCCCCTATCATGCCGGAGATAGGTGAAAAGTTTGTGCTAATGCATGATAACGCTCGTTCCCATACGGGCTACATAGTGGAGGCCTTTCTTAATAACCATAATATTGACTTCCTAAACTGGCCTGCCCATTCCCTTGACTTAAATGCCATAGAGCAGCTGTGGGATATGCTTGAAAGACTGATAAGAAATCGCAGAGTCCTTCCTGGGACGCTTCAAGGCGAATAGGCTCTAATCTCACAAAACGAAATTTTCCGCTTGATTCAGAGTATGCCGAGACGACTAGAAGTTGTGATAAAGGAAGAGGATCCCACTAAAAGAAAAAAAATGTGTGTAAATGACAAATTTTACAGTTAATATACCAAATTAATGAATTTCATCGGGTTTTTATGGAGTAAATCGCGAAAACTACATAACTGATCAATAAAAATGCACTTCCGGTTTACTAATTTTCTTGAAACTCGGAATTTGGTCAATATATTTATTTCTAATTAATTTTGTTTTGATGGTAGAATGTTATAATCGACAGATATACCACTTTAGAGGAAAGCATAACCCTAACCTACCCGAAAAGCTCCCTTAAATAACTTTACCCGGAGAAGTGTTTCAAATAAAAGTTGTAGCCTTTAATGTGTAGTTCACATAGTTAGTGTAAAGAAAATTTTTGAAGCCAGTTTTGAGAAAATCGCAAAAAAGTGAAAAAAACCTTTCAGTAATGTGTGTACTTCCGGTTGAGAAATTTTGACAGATTTGGAATGTCAAGTTTGAAGATTCTAGGATTTTTCATTTTTGAGCACATACATACACAGACATACAGACCATTTTCTAAAAACCACTTTTTTGGACTCAGGGGACCTCAAAACGGATATTTCCGGTAAAAATTTAGTATCAAAAATTTGACACGATTACAATACTTCCTGTTACTAGGGAAAAAAAAAAAAAACAGGTAAAGAAAATTTTTCAGATTCAGTTTTTTTAAATTAAATATTTTAAATTTCTTACATAATCCTATTTATTTGTTTTATTTTGAAAATCAGTTAACCTATAAACAATTATGAGCGATAAAAATTATTAAAAAATTGAAAACTATACATATAAATAGTAAATTTTTCAAGTGGCCGAAATTCTTTGCCGGCGAGTGTGGTGTATATGCAACTGCAGGCTCAAGAGGCTAAATTTGAACGGGGAAATGAAGGATTGATTAGATGAGACAGAGGACACTATTAGTAGATCTAATGGTAGATTCTCAACTGCTGGTATGAAGTACAAGGTCAACGAATGGTATTTCGAATATCGAAATAAAATAAACATTCTGATAGAGAAGGAGAATCTCGTACTCCTATAAAGGTTCTTTTAAATGAGCAAGTGGACAAATTGACGACGACCACAGCCGATTTGCCTTTTTTCCAAGTACTGCTTACAGAATAAATAAAGATCAAATATAGGACGGAAGGAAAAAGGTATATACGTTAATCCTTTCCTATCACTAAACGGAAATACAACAGAAGCATGTTTCAAAACTGCCACCCATCATGATTATTTCCACAAACACTTAGGATATGTACAGTCCGATAGCCTTTCATGTTCCCTTTGTCAAATGGAGGATTGGAGATCCAGAATTAATCAATACCCACTCAAACTGTCGTGGATGACTAGTTAACATGATTCAACGCCATAAATGTTTAAAAAGAAAGAAAGACAAAGGCTGCCACAAATCATACTGCAATATGGTCAATGGCATTAAAAGTTTCTTTTGCTATAACTTAGAACCAGTAAATGACAAGTAACAGCCCCTTAAAGTTTTTGAAATGTAATTAGTGTGATGTGTTACAGTACAGTAGTAGCTTGTGGCGTGAGCGGTTTAGTAAAGGGCTTGTGTGACTGTTTAAGGTAGAGACAGAAGTATTAAGAAATAATCCACAGTTTTTGAAATAAATATATTAATTTCTAAAAGAATTTAAATACTTTACAATATCACAACTGTATGCTTATTAAATCAATTGTTTATTGATGATGGTGTGTTGTAGTAGTTTGTGGCGTGAGCGGTTTAGTAAAAGGGCTTGTGAGTATATATGTTTAAGAGAGAAGTATCAGAAATAATCAAGAGATCATACTGTTTTTAAAACAGATATATTCTCTAAGTGAATTTAAGTACTTTTCAATATCACAGTAATGTGCTTATTGTTATTAATATATTGAAACTAGCTATGTTTTAACTTATGACTGGCACTGATGCTAGCGAAAGACAAGTGTTCTGATTGAATGTCTAGTTCAGACTGTCTTGAAAGAATGCCTTCTCTTATTAGTTCAAATCTTTTCAAATAATGCTGGTATGTCTGGAGGGAGTGTATTGTCTTATCCTAACTGTTTCTTGTTCCTTTGTCTCTTCAATAGCATTGACCTAAATTGTAGTACCTACCTGGCTCTTTCCCCTTCACTAAAATACACTGTTTGAACTAGCTAAAATTAACAAAATTATTTTTTTCACTAAACTATTTTCAAAATTCTTATTTTCTTTCATTTCTTTCTTCCACTATATTTTTAAGAGTGGAATTTTTTGAAATGACCTTCTTGAACTAAACAGAATGTGATAGGGCATTTGCCATTTGTTAAAAAATTATTTCGATTGCATGACCAAAACTGCCCTCACAGTTCCCTTTTTCTTTATAATGCATTTATAGTTCCAAGCTTTGTTTAAACGATTTAGAATAATTTTATGGAAAGGCCTCAATAACTCATTTACTGCAAATTGCTTTCCTATGTAATGTGTTGGTGTGATGTTGTGTATTGTAGTAGCACGAGCGGTGTTGTAGAAAAAGGGGCTTGTAATTATGTGTGAGATAGAAGTATTAAGAATATAATCAAGAAAGCACCACTGATTATGAAATAAATATATTTTCTAACTGAATTTAAATAGCTTTATAATATCACAGCGATTAAGTATAAATCAATTCATTTAATCTAGATTAAATGCTAAACTCTTATGTTTTAACTTATAACTGGCACTGATTTGAAGAGGGCGATTCCTGAAGTGTTCTGGCTATGGAAGCAGAATACGACTGTATGGTTTGAAGGCTGAATTAAGACTGTGTACTCTTTGATAGCTAATCTTAGACTCTCTTCTTTGGAATTGCTCTCTCTCTCTCGCGGGGGAATTCTCTTATACAAAAGAGTTACCCTAACGGGATTTAGTGCCTTTGTTTTCTTAATAGCAATGACCAGATTTAATATACCTGGTTCTAAAATACACACTTTTTGAAGGTAAATTCACAGCACTAAAATAATTATAAAATATTAACAAAAATACAATTTTGGATACTATAAAATATTCAGAAACTTTAAACTATTATTTTTCGATTTTGTTCTTCCACTACACCTATTACATTTTTACTAAAAATTAAAATGGAATAGGTATAGTCTGTATTGGAGCTTTTGAAGAGTACGCATCAAAGTTCAATCTTGGAACAGTGTTACAGACAAACTTCTTACTTCACTCTATTCTATTCTTAGTTTCTTTCGTTTTTCCTCTATTTTCTTTTATTTTTCCCATTTTTTTTTTTTTCTTTCTTTATTATATTTCTCTCGTTACCTAACTTTTCTTTAGTTTCTCTGTTTTATTTTTACTTTCTCCTAGTCCTGGTAAGAGAGTATGAAAAAATTGTTTTTAACTTTTTATCGAAAGCGTTTTTGCGTATGTGTCGGTGTGTGTGTGTGTGTATGTGAACAAAATATTTCAAAAACCAAAAATCGTAGAAAGTTTAAACATGGTATTCCCGTTTATATTACCATTATATCTGACACAAATGTTTCGAGCAAAATCCATTAACCGGAAGTGCGTCTATATTGATTGATTATTTTCAATTATCCACGATTAATTTTTAAACTTTGTATACTATCTCATAGATACGTAAACAACTACAATTTTTTTATTTTATTTGAAACCTATTTCTGGGATAATTTATTTTTTTGGG